>LPNX010988801.1:499356-642902 GCA_001517045.1 Pseudotsuga menziesii
TTCGACTCTCTAAATATGAAATCCCCAAGCGAGCATGTACTAGTTCGGGCTCGTTAAATCCACGAATCAGTGTATCAAGCATTATTTTCCTGTCTCTTCAAGCTTGTTAAAAAATGAAGAGGGAACCGAGTTGGCTTTCCTGGACTCGTTAAAACTTAACAGGGAAGGAAAGGAAGAAGTTTTTCTCTTGTTTTCAGTAATGGCAGCATGTCATCCTTGAACATAGCACTCTTTTGCCTTCCGATATCCATGTTTCAGTGTACATCTGTGTTCAGCTACCACTTTGAGTCTTTGCTCTTCCTCTTGTCCTTTATATATGGGGAATCTGATCATGTCTCCTACATGACAGATAAGTCTAGTTGTCCTATCTATCTGTTATACGCTGCCTTGGGTCATCTCTGTGTCGTGCTCACTGTTCAAGGATTCTTCTCACTATCTGATTTATAGCCTGATCCAATCACCGTTATATCTGTTATCCTTTTCCTTGTGTCTAGCTTCTTTTGCCCAGTTCCTAGTCACTCTCGTGATCCGTTGGAGGATCTATTATCTTCCCTATCACAGTATGGTTCAGTTTCAGCACTTCCTAATGACGAAGACCTAGAGTTTGACGGTAGTACCTCTGGATTCACTTTCATTATTGGTGAACTCCTTTGCTTCAGTTGTCAATTATCATCTATTGGTTGACAAACTATTGAATCCTCTCCATGTTCGACTTCAGCTTACCCTTATTCACATGGCTTGGATTGTACTTGGTTCTTTGGGATCTCGTATGAAGACCTTAGTTCCTCACTTATGAACTAAGTTGCGCAAGACTATGTTCCGTTTCTATATCCAGCTTCCAGATCTTTGAAGACTCATCATTGTTATATTGTGGCCTTGATCCACCTTTGTACATACGTGGTTTTACCCGTATTATATGATGTTCTCTCATATTGTAAAGGAGCTAGTGTTCCAGTAAATTAAACATAGCATCCTCAGATATAGATTTGTATATGACATTATTATGTATTGGTTTCAGGTACTCCTTCTGCTCCACTGGACTTCTGAGTTTCTCCAGAGTTAATATTATAATGTATTTCGGCCATCGTTCCCCTCTGACCTCACACATTAGGGGGCATCTGTTATACAGCTGATTGGCACCTCTCCGTCCGAGTGCTGACATCCCTCAGGTCGGCACACAAAAGGACACTTATGGATTGAGGTTTTCCTAGTTTCATTATACCTTGGTTGATGATGAAATACATTACCTATATGCCCAGCTGGTTACTTTGCTATTTTGAGATTTTGAGTGCATGCGCGACTATCTTTATTGGCATATCGCGCATATGCGCGAGTGTTATGTTCAGCAGGTCGCGCATACATCTATGTGCGGGTTGCTCTTGTACAGAGTCGCGCATGATGCGCGGGTTGCTTTACTACATACCCGCGCATAGTTTCCTCGAAATTAGTTTTTAAAAACACGAGTTAATGGGAGATCAGTTGTTTCATTTACCTTAATCCCATTAACTGCTATAACCTCCCTAACCTTCGAGAACTGCCTCATTTCCTTCAGATAAATAGAGGCCTTGGGGAGGGTGTTGGATATTCATACTTGGAGAGCAAAGTTATGCTGGTGGATTTTCTACAGAACCTTTGGAGTAGAGAAACTCAGAGTCCTTTGGTGACAGAGGAGTCCCTTGTTCAGACATTAAGTTGTAACCTAAACTCCCTCTATTATTGTCAATAAAGCAGATTACTTCTTCCATATTGTGTTTCATGTGTTGTGGCTTGGTAAATGTTTATATTTCATTATAATATGTGATTTGCCTAACCTGCATCTTTTTATATGAACCATACTGTATATTGGAAGAACCTTTGTTAACAGGTTGAAGGAGGAATTATCCTGGAGATTGTAGGAGTGAAGCAAAGAGGAAGGAGTTAGCTTGGATCAACCTTTGTTTATTACAAGTAAGTTCCTGCTACTTCCCTATTTCCTATTTGTGCTTTTATAATCAAATTGTTTGCAAGGTCATAGTATGTTGGTAACCCCCAGACCTAGGTTATTAGGTGAATTATCCATTACAACAGTATTGGGGCCTTTCCTTGGATGGTAGTAGGTGTGTCCTACCATGCAAGTAGATGTAAGTGTTTGGGCCTTTCCCTGGATGGTAGTAGGTGTGTCCTACCATGCCAGTGGATGTAAGTGTTGGGGCATTTCCTTGGATGGTATTAGGTGTGTCCTACCATGCCAGTGGATGTAAGTGTTGGGGCATTTCCTTGGATGGTAGTAGGTGTGTCCTATCATTCCAGTAGATGTAAGTGCTTGGGCCTTTCCTTGGATGGTATTAGGTGTGTCCTACCATGCCAATGGATGTAAGTGATGGAGCCTTTCTCGAATGGTAGTAGCTGTGTCCTACCATGCCGATGATATAAGTGCTGAAGAATAAGACCTACATGGAGACTAGGCCTACAACCAGCATGAAAAAGGGTTGGCTCTATAGAACTTCCTATGACGAGTAGAATTGATAGATAGCACCATTTTCTCGAGATAGAGGGAGCAGTGATGATGATGATCGTGTCATGAAGACTTGTGTTGATGAACTGTGTCAAGATAATACCTTCCTGGTTAATAGGGAGTTTAATGTATTTGTAACTTCAGAATGCATTCACTTGTATATATTATGCTGTATTTGATTATACCTCGATTTTCCTATGGGGAGAATCATTAATATAATAAATTCAAGTAAATTCATAGAGGTTAACCCTCCATTGTAATTCAGGGAAATAGTTCCCACAGTTGAGGGGTACTAGGGTTATTAGACTCTCCTAGTGAGGTTGTCCTTGGTAAGTAATTGTCAAGTGGAAAACTAGTATAAATAGAGAGTGAGACTCTCTATTTAAAACACACATTCACTCAACCTTAGCGCATGAGTGAGAGAAGAGGATCTTGCACAAGTGAGAGAGAGAACAACTCTCAGAGATCATCTTTTTGTTTTTGGGTCACTACTTTTTCTATTGGTGCTCATTCTATCTCTTAGGAAGTTGCGAGGTTTTCTCCTTTATGGTTTCCTCGAGGAAAATTCTTTGTGTATATTGTCTCTTGAAATTATTGTTGTGCATGTTATTCTCTCAGGTAAGATCCTAAATCATATTGATTAAATGATAAAAATATAACAGTCTAATATACAAAGATTAACTTCCCAAGTCCTGTATTTTGCAGCCAAAGAAATCAAATTCTCATATAAAAGAAAGCAGTCAAGTAATTTTTCTACACCATTGTTCCTAATCATTCCATTATGTCAGGTGGTCATCAAAGGTGAAGGAAGTATATCAATTAATTTTCCTCTAAAAATACATGATTGAACCATACGGTCAATAGATTCAAGGGGGAATGTGTTCCCCACACTTCTCAAGCAGCAAGTACTAAATTTAGATCAGCCCCCAAAATCAAAGAGGGGGCCTCCAAAATATCATTATCCAAAGCCTCTTTCCATAAAGCTTATCTATCTCTATAAGGGCCATAATAATTCAATATGATAGCAGGATGGCTAATGTCTTTGCTAAAACCTGTCAATAATATACCAACACAAGTTAAAAAGGACGAAATCAAGTTTCACAAGGATTCGAAGATTTCAATAGACCCCCAGACAAGCCCTATGCATTAACAGTGGCACATGTCTACCCAAAAAAAAAGCTTCAAAAGAATTCCAAAGTCTTGACACCTAACACCATGGTCTCTTGAATAAGTAAAACATCTAGTTTTTCCAACTCAAACAATCTATTAAGGGAAAGGAATTTTGGGCTACCCATGACCACTATGAAAATAAGAGATAGAATTTTCATCAAGGAACTGATATAGAGGGATCAATTTCTCTAAGGGGCCTTGATGTGGATAAAAAATTTGCACATAAAGCATCCATCCCCCAAGATTCATCATCCAAAAATAAATAAAAATCTTAAGAAAGTGACAAAGTTAAAGACTCTAGGCCACCTCTAACTACCCCTTTGTGGAATTTGTTATATTTCTTCCTTAAAGCCACATTTAGCAAAGGACATGGACAAATCTAGATTGAATCTTATAACAGACCCGAAGAAGAGTAAAGCACTAGAAAGGGATTTTTTTGTAGAATTTCCTTACAATAAAGGACTAAAACGTTAACCACTTGGTTTGATTCCTTAGTCAAACTACTAGATGCAGTCTCAGAAACAAAAAACAACTTATGTTATCATGTCTTTATTCCATGAAGATGTATCAACCCCTACCTCCTCTAATGAGGGAAAGGATTCTAAAACATGAGTTGAACTTGCTTTAGACGCCTTAACCTCCCAAATGTACAAAGGATATAAATTAACCCATCATTAGTCTCAATAACATCACTTCTCTACTTCGGCGAGAAAGGGAGTATGGATTCTCTAACATCCTCAGGAGGCGAGACCATAAAACCTATAAGGTCTCAAGTATCCTCCAAATCCCAACCTGAGAACAAACAACCCAAACTATACCACTTGTTGAGTCCTTCTAAAATATGAAACTCTTGTACACTTAAAGAATCAAAAGAAGACGGAAAAAGTGTCTTCACTATAACTTAGAAAGACAACACCTACTGAGACTAATGAGACCTCATAGCCTCAATATCTAAGGAAGAAACAATACCACCATGGGAGCAATTATTGACCTCTAACACCATATCCTTATATGGAAACTCTAGGGGTTGGTTCTCTAGAGTAATCAACTTATCAGCCAAAAGAAGTCCAGAATATGCCGCTCTGAAATGATTAGTTTGGTGACACCCATGGTGCCTAAAGGGAATGCGACAAAAGTCCAGTTTTTGAATGAGATTCCTACCCCACAATCTCTCAACCTCTGCAGGAATCCCTCGAGACATATATGAATCCACCAAAATCCAAGCTATTCTTTTGTCTACCTACTTGAGAGATCCTTCATTGAAGAAGAAAATGATTCCCTCTTCATTCTCCATAGAGACGATAACATTACCCTCCCATAATTCAATGGGTAATCCTAGGAGAAGCATCGAACAATTCCTCACATAGAGGACTTCCTTATAAGGATTAAAATATGGATTCCATTGTTTAAGCATCAAAGAATATTTACCCTTTACCCAACGTTAAACAAATATTTTATGTATATCATGTTCCGTTAGAAATTGAAAGCATAACCACTTATTCATTAGAATATGAATTCTAGGAGAATATCCAAGTAGCAGTTTCCAGTTAATGGCAATCTAGTCGATCATCTCCAAACAATTCATTGTGAGATAAACTAATATTCCTAGTAAAGCTCTAGCTGAAAAGCTCTCAACTCTATTCAAGTTAACATCTATGAATAAAACCATGGGAATCCTTTCTAAGTAGGATGAATGTGCTTTCGTTGATCATTTGGCTTTGGCCAAAACTCTCAAAACCCTAGGTCTCCCACAAGAAGCACAAGTAGATGCTCTTTCTTATTGTTCACGGGACTCCCTCACACCCAAAAAAATGACTACCCATTATTCGAGGTTCAAGATAAGTAGTTCCTTTATTTGCTAGGAAAATTCCCCATCCAACTTAAACACCTACACGAGTATAGATGCCATCTAAACCTCCTTACTAATATCGTTAGTTTTTCATAGCTCCACCTATTCGGAAGTTTAGGTCATCCTCCCCCAAATATCTACCTCCTCCCTATCCATATGACCCTAGTTGACAACCTACCAAAGACCCGTTAATCAACAAAACCTAAAGAACCCTTACCCGTAAACCTTAATCTCAATTACTACCTTACCCTCCCAACCTTCCCCGTCTTATTAATGATCATTGATTTTGATTAACTATTAAAGATGAGCTATGAATAATAAGTTTACAAAAATTTTGAATTACAATTTTTTTAGCTTTATTCTATAGGTTATTAAGTAATGGCGTTGTTATTTCCTTTATCATCTTATTCATTATTAAGAATATGACATATTTAGTGGATACTATTAATTTTTATGATATTGATTTCTTTTGTTTGAGATCATGATTTTGATTGGGAATATCATTTTAAACGTAATCATATAATGGTGTTATTAAGAAAATGAGAGATTTCATGGATAATATTATGATTGATGATATCGAGAATAGTTGATAAATGGATAATAGGAAGAATGTCCCTGATAGCATGTAGTTAGACATGGATAAATCACACTTGTCATAGTTAGACATGAATAACTCGCACTTGTCACAGTTGAACCCATTTAAATAGAAGAATATGAGGAGTAAAAAACAATCCAAACTATTTTCCATTCCATAACTATCTCTTAAACATTTGAAAGCTATCGATGTGATCCAACCACAAAGTATGTGGATGTGCTAGTGATATTATTAAATACGATAATATAGTGAGTATTATGATTGATGATATTAATTTTTTGATATTATTTATGATGATATAAATTTTTTTATTTAAATTTTAAAATGTTAACTTTTTGTATTAATATACAACTTATAATTATTTGATATAAATTTTAATTTAGTAGTTTTAAAATGAATATAATGAATAATGATTAAAATCAATTTTATAATGGAGTAGTTTATTTATTTTTATTTTTTTTTAGGTAGGTTTTGGGTGGAATTTTCTAAATATTTTATTTTGGTAAAACTCAAATTCTAAAGTCTTTTAATTGTGATTTTGAGTTTATAAATAGATTCATGTCCTAGAATACCTCTATGGCACTCAAATTATGCAAGTTTTATGGATAACATTTGTGATTGTAAGATTTTTTAAAGATTTCCAACCAAACTTCCAACAAAATACTTAAAAAAATTTGCTAAAAGAGATTAAAAAAAATAAAAAAAAATTAAAGTTAACTTTTTTATTTTGGTAAAAGGGTCAAATTCTAAAGTGTTTTAAATGTGATTATAAATTCATAAATAAATTCACATCGAGAATATTTAAACTTAACTTCTTTTTTTTTTTGGTAAAAAAGCTAAATTCTAAAGTATTTTAATTCTTGAATAGATTCACATGGTAGAATACCTTCATGACACCCAAATTATGCAAGCTCCATAAATAACATTCCTGATTATAAGATTTTCTTAAGATTTCCAACCAAACTTCAGTAAAAATAAGCCAAACAATTTGCTAAAAAAAAAAATTAGAATATTTAAACTTCACCAATTAGATTTGATGCCAAAATATATATCTATTTATATAATAGAGTAAATTCTGGATTCCATTAATTTACTCATGTTATCAATTATGATAGGTTAAACATGTTATGATAATTAATGCATCGTTAAAATTATTACGTGACATTAAGTTGACCAAATGGAGAAGAAGGAATTTCTTAAATTCTAATATTCCTAATATAAAAAGCAAAGCCGAAATTATCCACAGAATTGTGAGGCTGGTCGGTATTCGGTCTTTTTCTACTATACATACCATTTTGACAGATGAAAGGAACGATTATTTACGTTGTTAAGTTTGAGAGTTGTTGAAACATAATACATATAGAAATGTAGGTCAAAGTTAACGGTAAGCAGCAAGACATTTCTATTTCTATCCGTAATAAAACAGTACTCTAAATCATTATCACTTTATCAATCAGAATGTGAGTGGTAAGTTAGGTGAAGGGCAATAATAGGATCCGTGAAGAGTGAGATTATAGTGACAATAACTGCTATTTTCTCACCACCAGTGGTGGCTTAGTTGGGAGAATAATGACATGGATATTAATGGAAAAACTATGAATTTCAAACAGATCGGAATATTTTGGCTCTATCTTGGGCCTCACATTTCAGAAAAGTGGGTATCATGACATAACAGTAGTGCACGCTTTGGAATGGCTTTTCTATCACAGAAAATAATGGAGAAAATGGAAACCACGAAAACGAAACAACACTTCCACAACAGACGTTTCGATCTAGTGACGCCATTTCCATGTCGTTTGTGGAGTTGAATTCTAGTCTGGTTTTGTTCAGACCTATTCCATTTTGAACACATATTCTTAGTTTGAGGTTCACTCCCAACTAAAGGATAGGATAATATCAAAGGTTCACTCCCAACTAAAGGATAGGATAATATCAAAGAGAAAGTCAATGCCATACTCAAGATTATCTGGTTGATAGTAATATGAGTTGATTTTGCACCTATGGAAGAGTTTTGAACATACAATCTTTTTAACCTGTACACTTTCAATTAAAATTTTGTTTACATATTCATCATAATTGGGTCAAACAGGCCTATTCTATAGTCCACTAGGGACAATGAGATGACTTCAATGCTCATCCCAGAATTGATAGATGTCCTTTATTAAAATAATATAATGTTATTAAAAAAATTTGTATTTATGTTATAAAAAATAATAAATTATATTATAAAACCATAAATATTTAGTTTACATTTTTTCAACATTTCCACTCTTAAAAAAGGGTTTGTATTTAAACAGATTTGATCAGTTTCTGCAGTTGGTAGATACTTTTTAAGATGGATCTATGCTAGTCTTAATTCAATAAGTGTTATGATAATCATTTTGAATCTTTAATCCAACTAATAGTAGCCAGGTCTCTACAACCCAGTATTAAGTTGATGTTAAAACATAACCTAATACAAGTTTCAAAAATATAAAATATAACTAGCACATCCACATAGTTTCTGGCTGGATCAGATCCATAGTGATCAAATACTTGAGAGATAGTGATGGAATGGAAGATGGTTTGGATTTTTTTTATTCCTCCTATTCTTATAGTTAAACTGGTTCAACTCTGAGTTATCCATGTCTACCTACATGTTATGACCATCATTCTTCATGTTATCCATTTATCAACTACCAACTATTTTTTATATTATTTTATTATTATTATCTCACATTCTTCTAGTTATCTGCCATAAACTGTTGGCTATCCATTCATCATTTATGAATTATCAGTTCATCTGTTACTAGTATATATATATATATATATATATATATTAAAATCAATCTCAGCAGTACACTTCTCTCATCCTCATCCATAAATGAAAAATAGGCTATAGTCCAGTCCAAATCTAAAAAACAAAATATAATTATATCAGTGTTAAAATAGATCTTTGTAGTTTATAAATCTGGAATAGTTAACCTTATAAACTAAACACAGAAATGCACTTCCTTACTCTATATACCAGGTCTTATCTACACCTATGAAGATGTGTTAGTACTGATTTTTATAACAATGGACATCTAAACAAAGTCCTTTGGATACTCCGTGCCGTTTGTTTGATTGATTATAAGATTAGTATAGTTGGCCTTATTTGAATCCCTGCCTATTGCTGACAAACTGCAGCAATACGCAATATATGAAGTCAATTAATAGATCAAAATGACAGCAACACATAGACTAAATACCTAACTTGTTCACGTCTGAATAGATTTGCAATGTTTCAATTTCTAAACCTACTGCAATATCTAGAAGCGTCTCATTCAGTCACTGTTGTGCACTTTAAACTCCTTTGGTTGTTGCAATTCCTGGTGGAGCAAAGGCGTAATTCAACGCACTTGTAGCATAAGAGTCGTGGAAACAGACAATGAACCGCATTAAGTGCCATCTTAGACCGTTATTTCGTAAAACGATGGTTTCCATGGCATTAGATTCGCTGTTTGAAAATGAAGTGACATGTGGAAAGAAAAGAAATCGAGATATTGACAAATTGACGAATGCAATTATTTTGTGGAAGAACTTTGATGAGGGGTCACTGGTTGATAGCAAGCTGCAAGAAACATACGAGAAGGTCACCAACCTTGATAGTGGCTACAGGTACCACACTGTTATTTGCTAATATGAACCAACATCTAATATAGCTGGCCACATCAACGGTGTCAACTAGTTGTGGGCCACAAGATAGGTAGCCTGCAACCACTACTGTAATTGTAAGTGCATCGCCGGAATGACCAACATCCAAGCAAGATAGCAGGCCTCATTCTCCACAAGAGTCATTTAGCAAGTTCAACCCAAGCCCAACATACCCAACACGGTTATTGCATAAGACAAAAGTGTCCAGATGAAGTAATATCCAAGATAATGGTTTTGGGTTCTACAACATTTTCATTTTCAAAAATGAGCCTAGCAAGATGAACTGAGATTGATAAGTAAAGAGCAGTAAAAGCTGCAAATGTCCACTGGTTATTGCAAGATCATTGATTCGTGTAAGAGTAAGACAACCGATGTGTATATTCAACATGGTTATTGTAATAAAAAATTTCATGGGAAAGTGGCATTCCAGTTAAGTTATTTACTAAATTATAATTTTATATATATATATATATATTACACTGATGCGGGCCATTCATAATTCGGGTTATAATAAAGAGTTCAATAAACAATGAGGGACTTGTAGTCATTTCAAATTTATGGCTTTTAAACCCTTTTCACATTGAGGACCTTCATTGAAAAGCAAATTACTTTGATTTAGAATTTTAAAATTATTTTTTAAAGGTTATAGACATGTTCTAGCATCTCTAAATAGTACAAAAATTTATTGTGCAATATGTTGGGGAAGAATTGTTATGCAAAAAATACAATTGAAGTCATTTGGTTAGATAGGCTTGTAACCATGGAAAATTTTAGAGGCAAAATTTACTCTATTGGTTAATATTTTAACCTTTTTCCAAATCAATATTTGTGAGTTTTCTTTTATTTTCTTAATTTTTTCACCCAAATCTCATGGGGTACAATTTTTTTACTCTAAAAATATCCCAGAAAATTATATAAAATCCTTAGAAATTTAAATCTTTTTATAAAATATAGGAAAACATTTTATGTTAGGAAATTCAAGAATTGACACTTCAATCAAATTATGGATCATTAAAATTTTCCCTCCTTGTAACCTTTCTTAGTACCACTTTGAGTCTCTGCAGCATCACACTCTACCTACAAACAAAATCTCAATTCCACATAATCTTGGGTTTATTACAACTTCTCTATGTGCAACTCAAACTATCTTTACATAAAATTGTGAACAATAATGTGGCTATTGTACATTGAGAATAATACTCAAGGAGGAATATGCTTGAAGTAAAACCTTCCTGATGCTCTTATATTCAACATAGGAGGAATACACTTTTAATATACATAACAAGATTTTGTGAGCATTGTAAACACAATATGAGGTAGTGGTTCATGGGTCTATGGAACATCGTAAATGGATGCTATAAAAGCATGGAAATAATTGATGATGAGAATTGAAGAAACACATAAAAGATGTGGATGAAGAAGTAATCCACTCACTTTAATGTAAGCATTTTTATGGAGTTGGATTTAACTACAATGTAAATTTGGTCATTGGCATGGACCTGGGTGCATGACATAGTTTTAAAAATACTATGAATTGACTCTAGGCTGAATCCCTCTCAGGTAAATATTACTTCCACCCCCCCACCATTTCATAGGTTTTGGCAAGGTAGGTGAGGAAAGGGAAGAGGGTACTAGGGAAGGGCTTGGTCGAGGAAAGTACATTAAGGACTATCTAATCTTCCTATGGTGTTACTCATGCTGGTGCTAGTGTGGTGCCAGTGGATAAACTAGTGGTATATAAATAGGTGGTGGTATATAAGGTCTATTTAGGCATGCATACTTTGGTTTATTGTTTCATCAATGAAAATTATAGATACAAACTTAGGTGATAAGAGGGGCATGTTGTATTCTTGGTACTAGTTAAAACTTTGAGAGGGGTTGGTGTTTACCCCAAGTCAACTTTGAAGGGAAATTTCCCGTGGCATTAGCATGTGATTAAGCTTACTTAAAGTACTGAGTAACTCCATTATAATATTCTTGGCAGTGCATGATGCTATCTAGATTGGCCATTCCTTGGCTAGAGTGGTCATGGATAATATATATCCCTTATTGTTGGTTTTCGTTATAAAGAGCAAGTTTGAGGTAAAAATATTCTTCATCATTTGGGATTGCATATTAAAATTGTTCCGAAGTGAATAGGAACAATTTAAATGGATTTTATCCCACCTGATGGTTTACCTAGAATGAACACCATAAGGAAGGAATAATGTTATGAACAATGTTAAAACCATAAGATGTCTTGTATAGCGTTGGAAGGAATAAATAAGATGTTAAAATGAACAATGTTAAAACAATGACATGATACCATTAGGTGTCTTGTATAGCATTGGAAGGAATAAATAACTCTAATATTATTTATAAGGAGTTATCCCACATTCATCATAGAGAATACTCTCCTAAGAAATTTGATTATATAGAGAAGTGGAAAATCATTTATCCCACATGTATTTTGGGATGTAATTATTTTCCTCTTGGTATATGATAGAGGTGAAAGAGAGCCTTTGGGAAATATTGGATATTGTTGATAATAATCTCATGTAAATATTGTGAAGCATATATGGGGTGGAAATCTCTTATAATATTGTATATTTACAATAAAGAAGACCAAACCTTCCCATCGATGTTTCCCCATTTGGAGTCTAACCATGTTTATTTTGTGTATTCTTCTACACGGTTAGTGTTTCTTCTATGGATATATCGATAGACAAGTAGATGTTTTTATTGATTTACATGTTAATTTAAATGTATTGTTGTATGTTTATGCATATTCACAATATTCTAGCTGGCATCAACACTAGTTTTTATGCTCTACATTCTTTGAATTTTTTTACATGCATCAATTTTTCAAATTTCTGAGTTGGGTCCTTCATATTTTGTATATTTGGCATTGTATCTATCATTCGCAAGATATGGTTGTTTAGATCTACTCATTTTGCTACATGTTTGAGAGCATTTTTTCAAACAATAAACCTTGCTATTATTTTAAAAACAAAATCTCTTCAACTTTCTCTTGATTTTTTTTGTAGACCTAGATTAAATTGATTGTATACTAACCTTCTATCAAGGATGCATTTATTTTGTATAAGATATGATTTGTTTTTTTTTTCTCTGGTTGTGTTTTGTTACAGATTTATGTACTAGATGGTGGCATTTCGTGATTTTATGATTTTTTGATTGGTTTTAGGGTAGTTGAGGATAATTTGCACCTTTTGTTTTGAGAAATCACAAATACCCCTGCAAATTCACAACCCGCCTTTAGTGAAATTTTGATTTATTGTCTCCATTCACACCTTTACAATTCCAAGAGTGTCGATGTGTCTATTTAAAAAAAAACATCAAATTCAAATCTATACTATTAGTTTTCTACTATGGAATTACAAATTTATTTATTAGCTATTGTTTGTCTTCAATTTCAATGAAAGATATTTGGTTTTATTATCATTTTTTTTCTTTTTGACAAGTCAATTTTCTGCATTTGAGTTTCATTCTTTTGTCACATTATGACTTTAGAAGTTGTTTAGATTCCTTCATTAGTTGGACCTAACTATCTCTCTTGAAAGAGAAAGATGATTGATGTTCTCAAAAGTACGAAACCAAGGATATTAGTTAAATTTTATCAAGCAAAACCAACTGAGCAAATTATTTGGTAGTATGGGAAGATAAATGTGATCAACCAAGAGGACTCATTGGACAAACAATTTCAAATAGTCTACATGTACATATTAAGGTTGAGGATAATTCCATTAAGGTATGGAAAACAGAGACATGATCTTGTGAAAGAAAAGAATAAGTCTTCCAAAAAACGTTCAATGTCCATGTGTGCTTACTTTGTTCAACCCAGTAAGTCATCTTCTGATGGGGATTGGATAATGGATTTGAATGCATCTAACAACATGCCTAGTACAACTTATTTATTTAATTCTTATGCATCTAAAAAGAACACACAACATAAAGTATCTATAAGTGATGGAAATCATATTTCAATTTTTGTATCTGGTAGTGTAAATGTTCCTAATGTTACTTTGGAAGACATGTTTCATGTTCAAGGAATTCCCATAACATGCTTTCTATTTATAGTTCAGGTCAGAAGATTATAAATTTAAATTTTGGCATGATAAGTATGTGTTAAGTTATATCAAAGACAACTTTAAAATAATTTATTTTTGTCTTGTTGATCATAGTTCTAGATTATATAAATTTACTAGTTTTAATTCAACAAAAAATCAACATTGTATTCCTTTGTTGATCATGCTGATGAACAAAGTAAATAATGACATGAAATATTAGGTAAGTTGGATTATGGTAAAATGAAAACTATTTCTAATATGGCACTTGTCTTACCTTAAATTTGTCACACTAAAGGTTCCTATGAAGGTTGTGTTCTTGGTAAACATCATAAGGAAATTTTCAATAAAGGTAAATCTTGGGATGCTAAAGAAGAATTGTAGCTAATTCCTAGTGATATTTGTTTTCCTTTTGAAAATGATTCCTTGTTAAAGTTACAAGATCATGAGTCATTCTCCAAGTCAATCTTGTATGCTAGGATTGATCCTCGTGTGTTGAGGTAATTCCTTAGGGAGCTTGAGTTGGACACAAGAAAATATTGAGTTCGAATCAAGAATGACTAAGCCTTATGTGTAAAGGTTAAGCTTCATGTGCTGAGAAAAGTGATTTTCATGTCAAAATGATGGTTCTTTATCGTCTTGTTTATCAAGACTAATGTATTCTATGTCAAGACAAATCCTCATGTATTGAGGTTGTGCCTCATGTGTTGAGTTAATTATTTGCAAGTTGAAGCATGAATGGTGTCTGATGTACTACTAACCATAGTATTAGAGATGGATAAGCTATTAATTCTCCTCGAGAGACTATCCACCTTTATAGTGAATTACCTTTGCATATGACCACTTGGAATGATAATAAAATAAGATGATAACATCATTGGAAAATATCCTAAATATATTTGATATGATAAATAAATTAAAGAACAAGTGGACCATGTAGATAAGCCAAGAGATAATGATAATATGTGATAAGTTGAGAGAGAACGGAAATTGTTCACTTTGGTGATGTTAACAAGAAATACTTTAGTTAAATAGAAGAGAACTCAATTCCTTCACTTCAATGATGTTAATAGGGACGAATCCAGTTAAAAGGGTTAACTAAGTGTTAACAAAGAATATATAATTAAATAAGTGTTTGCATGATGACACTTGACTTAAAATAAAAGATGACACTTGAGCTATGAAACTTAAGTTACAACACTTGAGTTATGACACTTAAATTAGGACACTTGAGTTAGAATCCTAACTAAGTGGCCCTGCATCCAGTTAAAGGGTGAGTTCATCTTGAAGTCAAAAGTAAAATATATAATCCAAGAATGAGAAGGCTTGTGCACTTGTTATGCATGTTATTGATGAGATCAAGGTGAAGAGTGGATTCTCTCTTGAAAGAATTCTCTATTTTGTGCATGTGATACAAATTATTGAATTGGTTTGTGCTGGATATATCGTTGGATTATTCTCTTCGTCCATTTTCTCTCTTGATTCAATATTTCACTAGGGATTCTTGGTATTTATCTCTCATATTGCACTAGGGGTGCTTGATGCATTCTTCTCATTGTAAAGACATTCTCTACTATATATCAATATACTAAGGAATATTTTGCGAGGTTTTCTCCCCCAAGTTATAGAGTATTAACTGAAGGTAAATTATATGTCATTTGTGAATGCTTATGATTATGATTATTCATTGTTTTCAAGTGTTATTATAATTCCGTAGTTAAGATCAATATCTCAACATGGAATTAGAGCATAGGGAATGAAAGATTTAATTTTTTGTAGTCAATCTTGAGCATACGCTGATATTAAGTGGTATAAGTTGAGCACAATACACCAATAATAATGGTTTTAGTTTCAGTAACACTAGAAGACAAAATTAGAGGAAGTTCAAACTTCAATGCTGGGAAGGTGTTACAACGTGATTTTCCACACCTAATGCACCATGCCTTGATAGCCTTCCCTTTTCCCTATGCAGACTCACTATAGCCCATTTAATCGTCATATCCCTGATGCTCCCATTTAACCTTTTAAAAAAAAAATTGAAGATACATGTGGGCCACAAGTCAACAACTCGTGTATACATAACTTACACCACTATCACCCATGTACATTTGGTTTTATGCTTAGAAACAAAAAATATTTGGAGTTCTCCCCATCAAGTAAAAAATGACTTGATCCTTGTCCTTCCATATGGTAGGAAATGCTCTGATTCAACCCTTCACTTCCTATTGAGGAGCTATATATCGAGATATTGTGAAGCATTGAAGGAGGAGAAAATTAAAGAGTAAGGATATTATAGCGGAATTTTGTCCCATTCTTATATGCTTGAGTCTACATCCCTTTGTCTTTTGTGGAAGCCATTAGTGCTATTTTCCCAAGCTTACCATTTTCTTTGTGATATTTCCATTTTACGAATGATTGAAGTGGTGGAAGCCTAGGTGGAGTACTCGGTTTCTTAGTTCTTGTGAGGTGCCGACAAAGGTTTTCATTTTGAATATTTGTTTACATTAATAGAAATATCCATTTCTTATCCAATTTCATGTGAAATTATGAATATTTGTATCCATGGATGTAATTGCTTTGTACACATGTTTAAATTGAATATGCTAGATTAGATACTAACACATTCTATATCATGCTTGTATATCTCTTTGTTTTTTAGGACGAAGTGTAGGGACAAGTTTTGATCGATAGCTCAATGGTGGTCTCCTTCGAACATTCAGTTGAGCTATGGTTCTTATCCCTTAGTGATTAGTTTATGTTATGTATATAGAATGTTGGAGAATGGATCGATTTCTAGTGTCATATTATCTATTGTGTTGCACCCCAATCCATAGGAAAATTTTCTTCATAACATAATTGTCGACTCCACTGGGGAACTTTCCTTTTTTGTTGGGGTTTAGGTGCATTTTTTGCTCGATTTTCTCTTTGTTTTATGTATTTATGTGTCACATTTAGTAGTACGTTCATTCATTGATAGTCCCTTAAAGTGGTTTGGAGCTTGGCTTTGTTTTTATCACCTTCCTCTTTGTATACGCAGGACATTGAACACACAATCATGTATATGTGTAGGTTGTACTCTACCTAGTCATGTAGATATGCTATTGTTCTTTGAAAAGTATCGTACATCTCCGTGTTTCATTGAGTTCTTGATGTGTTAATTTTTTGGTTGGGTTGTGATTATGGTTGATTCTTCGTAGGTATCTATGATATCTATTAGTTTCTCCTATTGTGACAAGAGACCTCTTTTTTATTAATTTTCTTTGAAAGTAGTTCTTGTCAAATTATCTCCTTTCTTGTTTTTCCATTAGTCCATTAGTATTTTGGTCTTAGTGTATTGCTTGTCTTGTGTTTTCTACTTATTATAGAGACTGATATTTTTAATGACTTTTATTTCATTTGCATTCATTTATATTGAAAATACAAAAATAATTTTATAGTTGCATGTTTACTTTCATCTTGCATATGCATTGAAATTGGTACTTGAATTTGGTTTGCTTAGAAGAGATTAGTGTCTAGGATTTCATAGAAGAAGGACTGCATTGGCATTTCAAAAGGAAAACAAAGTATTATGCATTACATTTAGTGGCATACCATTTTTCATTTGAAAACAAAGTTGCACTTGGCATTGTTTTTAGGTGTGCATATTCACTTTTATTGTTGAGCCGTAACATTAATGGTTTCATGTCCATATCCCTTGAGTAATCACAACCTTTAAAATCAACGCTTAAATTCAAATTGATTAAAACAATTTTATTTTATAGGGTGCGCTAACAAGCTTAGGTTTTAGAGTCTTGGAATAAGATGTTGTTAGTAAACTTTTCCAAGACCATGAAACAAAACAATTAGGTGTATGTCCAAAAGAGAAGATAAATCCTTGGTATAATTAGTGTTCTCAGGGGGATCCGCTTACATGAGATCTATGCATGAGGAAGCAAACATGTTAGTGGTGCGGATAGCCCTCTACTACCTTCCATTGAGTGCATGAGATAATTCCAAGATATTATTTGTATCTAGGGGAGTTTGAAGTACATTTCATGTTTTCGAGCTTAAGTATTTGTTACCCTACCCATATGGTAGGTCTCGAATCCTACTATATGCCTGAGCATTGATTATATTGGGGTGACCATAGTTTCCCTTCCTAGGTATCGCAAGGGGTTCTTGCAGAGGTTCTTTTCTGAATGTCCATGTAATATCCTTGATCTGATATTCATATAGGAATATTAAGTTTATGCAAATTAGATTAATTTTTTAAAATAAAACTTGCAAACAACCAGTAGAATTTTGGAAGCTAAGGAGATAAGGGAAAATGATTGATACTTTTGGTCAGAGGGCAGTAGGAAAAGGGAAGAAATAAATGAAATAATTGGAATTATAGAGTGGCTTAACTAACACATTTATATCAAGGACCATTGATTTTTTAGAGTACGCTCTGCGGAAACCTACTTCCATGTTGCTGGGTCACCTGACCATGAAACTAGGAAGCACTTTTCCCATATCCAAAAACAAAGTTGTAATGTCCCTGGACCTCCAACAAGTGAAGAGGAAACTACCAAACCATTATCTATCTGGGCAGCTAGCCCCATGAACATGTGCATACATAAAACTGAAATAAAATGCTTGGAAGTAAAAACATGCAGAGATGCATAATTGTTTAACATACAGCGGAATAAAAACCATACATTCAACATGTTCATCATAATTCATTAGACATCAAATATAATTGCGAATAGAATTGTAGAGATGAAATAGACAAGAATACTTATCTTGTGAGAAATTTGTCCCGCAACCAGCTACGTCACTGCAACGTTCCACCCAACCATAGGCCAGTGTGCTCCTTAATCTCTCAGCAACACTGCCACCCTCGAGCTGGGCATGATTCCCCAAGGAATAAGGAACAAGCAGGCTTACACATAGCCAAGGATACACAAATCAGCCAAGCCAACATAGTTGGGTTTATCAGGCCATCAAGGAGCTGGGAAAAGCTAAATGCTAAGCTGGTGAGCTCATTGAAGAGCTAAGGACACCTACACCAGAACTAGCCTGACTTCTAGGACACCCACACACACCCAACACAAGGAAACCATTCCCTTCTCTACTACATAGTCCCTCAGACCTTAACTTTCCTTCCAGTGCTATTCAGGGGTTGTGGAGAATAAATCCAACCCTCTAGCTCTGTCTGTGTGGCTCCCAAACACACCAAGTTTATCAAGCAAACCAAGCCCTCATCCCCACTCCAACATAGTCCGAAGACCAACCACTGCATACACGCAGCAAAAAAAGAAATTCACAGCTTGGATGGATAAATACAATCCCTGAGTCGTTCCTGGCCCTATCATGGCCAAAAAGACCCAATAAGAATCCACAACAGCCGAAAATGTAACTAGAACCACAACAACAAAATCATGGGAAAAACAATAGCCCCGATATCAACACTGAAGAAATAGGAAAATACACAGCCCGAAGAATTGGAGAGGAGATCCAGCTCTCAGCCTGGATGGGGAAAACATATACACAGACCACAAAATCGGTATAGAAACCACACCTCCACAACAGAAATTGTGAATGGCTCATTCACTAGAAAATCGTGGATGACAGAAAACAGCTTCCCCAGCTCTCTGCGTGAGGAAAACGATGATGAATCCCAATCTATGCGTGAGGAAAAAAACTCCATCCTCTACGTGAGGAGAAGAGAATGATTTTCCCTACATGAGGATGGGAAAAAAACAATGGAAGAATGGAGAATGAAATCCTTTACTTTCCTTTCCAATGTGAAGTGAAAGGGTTTGCTAGTGGAGTGTGCATGTGGGAAAGGACTGGCAATCCTGCCACACACCACTGCCCAACAATAACTACCCCAACTAACAACAAAAGGTTTTAATGTGGTGTTGAATGATGAGACCAGGAAAGGTGAGTAAGTCAAAAGGGGGGGTGACAACTAGATGGGTTCAACAGCTGACACATGGATTTTCCCCATAGGCTCAAAGTTTAATAATTCCCCCTCCTTATCCTTAGAAAAATCATGCCCTTTTCATCATGGTTGCATTGACATAGCTGGTTGGGGTTCATTTTAATTAAAAATGCATATTTACATAATGCCAAAACTATAATGTGTCGTATATCATGATATACCATCGACAACATTTTCAATCACTGAAACATGACACAACCAAATCGATGGTGGGGATTTTGCCTTTAGCTCCACACCATGATCAATTACATTATATACATCATATAAATTTAAAGCAAATGGGGTCAAAATCGAGGTGTTACATTCCCCTCCCCCTTCAATAGCATTGTCCTCAGTGCTTTACAAAATTTGAGCAAAATGCTACACTGGTATCGCCTCAGTGTTCTACAGAATTGAACAAAAATGGATGTGTCAATCACATGGCATCCTCCATCTCCCACGTAAGCCTGTTCAGGATCATAGTGCTCCCATTGCACCTTTACCTACCCTATGGCTCAGTTCTGGAGCATTGTGACCTTCCTATCGAGGATGCGCATTGGCTCGATTTGGAACTCTCCCTCGGGTTCCACCTGAATCACATACCAATTTATCACATGGTTAGGATCATGTACATATTTATTAAGCAAAGAAACATGAAAAAAATTATGAGCTCTAGTGCTAGTAGGAAATGCAATTCTATATGCAACTAGACCTATTCTTTCAAGCACTTCAAATAGCCCACAATATCTTGGTGATAGCTTGGCACAACTTCCAAGCTTCAAGGAACTCTTCTTTTCCCGCACTCTAAGGTAAACATGATCCCCAACACTAAACTCTCTGTTCACCCTATGCTTATTTGCATAGCTTTTCTGTTTGTCCTATGCTTCTTTCATATTCTTCCTGATCTTTACAACCTCTTGCTCGATCTCCTTGAGCAATTCAGGACCAAGCAAAACCCTGTTCATGGGATTATCCCAAGTCACTGGTGTCCTACACATTCTTCCATACAAAGATTCATACAGACTCATCCCCAAGGATTCCTGTTGTCCATTGTTATAAGCAAACTATACCAAGTGTAAGTAATCATCCCACTTGGTTGGTTTGTCCATCACGTACATGCGAAGCATATCTTCCAGTACTTGATTAACTCTCTCTATCTAACCATTAGTCCGAGGATGGTATGCAGTGCTGAATTTTATCTTTGTACCCAAATATGCAAACAACACCTTCCAAAAATTGGAAGTGAACTTGACATCTTAGTCAGATACTATTGCCTTGGGAAATCCATGCAATTTGAAAATATCCTTCATGAATATCTTTGCAATGTCATCATTCTTATGCGTAGACTCAACCGGTATAAAATTCGTTTCCTTTATCAACTTGTCTACCACAACCATGATGGAATCATGTTGTCTCCAATTCATTGGAAATCCCGTACTAAAATCAATGGAAATAACTTCCCATTTCCATTCTAGAACTGGCAAAGGCTGCAACAAACCTATCGGGTGTTGATGCTCAACCTTTACCTGTTAACATTTCATGCACCTGGAAATGTATTCAGCCATGTCCTTTTTCATTCATGGTCAAAAGTACTGTTTTCTGGCAGTAGCAATTGTCTGCTGGTATCCTGGGTGACCAGAATATGGAGCTTGATGGATTTCATCCATAACTACTCTCCTCAAATCTGCTACATCTGGAATATAAATTCTTCCTTTATAAGTAAGAATTCCATCTTCTTCCAATTTATATCCCTCATACCTCTTCTCAAGGCTTTGCTGCTGTAATTTTTCTTTTACTTGCTCATACAATTCATTTCCAGCAATATGATTAACAATCTGCTGCCTCAAATCTGATTGGAAAATACTAAGAGATGCCACATGCATTTCCTGCACCTTCCTGCTGAGTGCATCAGCTACTTTATTCTCTTTCCCCTTTATGTTTTTGATTTCAAAATCAGACTCACATAAAAACTCCATCCATCTTGCTTTCCTAGCATTCAGAGTAGGATGATCAAATAGATACTTCAGACCACAATGGTCTGTCCTTAGTTCAAATCTTCTACCCATAAAGTAATTCCTCCACATATTGAGGGCATGCACTATGGATGCAAGCTCTAGATCATGAGTGGCATAGTTCTTCTCATGATCCTTCAGCTTTCTCAACTCGTAACATATCACGTGGTTGCCTTGCATAAGGACTCCTCCAAGCCCTTGTCCGCGTGCATTGGTACACACCACAAAATATTTTTCTAGATCTGCAACTTTCAATACTGGTGCACCAGTGAGAATATTTTTCAACTACTAGAAGCTTTCTTCACACCTCAATGTCCATTCAAATTTTATCCCCTTCTTTTGCAAAGAAGTGATGGCATGTGCAACTTTGGATAATCCTTCAATGAATCTCCGGTAGTATCCTGCAAGTCCCATAAAAGATCTTACATCTGTCACATTTCTTGGAGTAGGCCAATTCATAATTGTTTCAATATTTTTAAGGTCCACAGATATACCCTCTTCTGAGATAATGTGACCCAAATACTGAATTCTATCTCTATAGAAGTCACACATGCTCAACTTTGCATACAACTGATGCTCCCGGAGCAATTGCAACGTCAATATCAAATGCTCTTCATGCTCTTCCTCATTCTTAGAATAAATAAGAATGTCATCAAGGAAAAAAAGAACAAACTTGTCCAAATACCTTTTAAAGACATTGTTCATAAGGCACATAAATGTAGTTGGTGCATTTGTGAGACCAAATGGTACTGCTACAAACTCATAATGTCCATACCTTGTTCTGAAGGCTGTCTTATGAATGTCTTCATCCTTGATTCTCACCTGATGGTAACCAAACCTCAATTCAATCTTGGAAAATACCTTTACTCCTCTCATTTGATCAAAGAGGTCATCAATCCTAGGAAAATGATATATATTCTTCATAGTAACCTTGCTCAATTGTCTGTAATCAATAAACAACCTGAGTGTACAATCTTTATTCTTTACAAACAGAACTGGTGCTCCCCAAGGAGACACACTCGGCCTGATATACTTCTTTTCCAACAACTTCTGCAGTTGCATCTTCAACTCTAGCATCTCAGGTGTACTCATCCTGCAGGGTGTCTTAGACACTGGTGCTACTCTTGGCACAAGTTCAATTGTGAAATCAATGTCCCTCTTTGGAGGAAGCCCTGGAATCTCATCAGGAAACACATCCTTGAATTCTTGTAACACCTGATAGTCCTCCAACCTAGGAGTTTTATCCCCTATTTCCTCCAAAATATGAGCTTCATACAACTGGCAACCTTTCCTATAGAACTTCTTCAACTGCATTTCTGAAACCCGCCTTACTGAAATCACCTTTGGGATACCTTTCACCACTACTAGGTTCCCTTCTTCATCCATGCATTCAAAAGTCTTTTTGTAACGGTTAAGCTTGACCCTGTGAGCTTCTAACCAATCCATTCCAATGAGAACATCATAGGAACTAAGTGGTAGAACATTCAGATCTACACAAGTGACCAATCCATTCATGACCAATGGACATCTCTCTACCACTTCACTAACCTTTCTCTTAGTTCCAGTGGCTAGCTAAACTAACCAAGATTTTCCATGCTTTACTTTCTTAAAAGAAGAAATCTCCACTACTCTAGTGGTAATGTAACTATGAGTAGAACCGGGGTCAATCAAAATAGAAACAGATTGCTCAACAATCTTACTTGCAACTTCAACCACAGTTGACTGGTGATCTGCCTGGTGGTCCTCCAGTGCTGCATAAATCCTAGGGACTTCCCTTGCTACCTGACCCACTATTTTTGCTTCTTGAATGTTGTAATTTGAAATTGCGCTCTCATTCTCAATTGGAAAACTTCTACGCATGTGGGGTCCTCCACATTTCCAACATTGGAGTGGTCCTCTATTCTACTGTGGATCCTTAGGTTTTTCTGTTATCACTCCAATCGGCTTACTCGCAGCTTGGGATGGCTGCTTTTGTTGATTCCTAAAGTTAGAAGGTTTGAAACCTTTCTTTCTTTGGTCAAACTTCTCATTCTTCTTGTCCTTCCATTCCTTATGGTAATCAGGTTTACCTTTGCTTTGCTTATAGCAATACTTAGCCTTCCTTATTGCTTCTTCAAGAGTTCTAGGTTCATAAAACTCAATTTTGTCTTTGTAAGACTGAGGCAATCCACTCAGAAAATGTTGGACCTTCACTTTCTCGTCTTTGATGTACTTAACATACCTCAAAAATTCCAAGAACTTATTCACATGCTCTTCCATGGTCTACTTTCCCAATCTCAGCTCATGGAACTCCTTAATCTTGTCTTCATAATACCTGTCAAATAGGTATTTTTGCTTGAAATACTTCTTGAACTGTTTCCACTTAAGTCTCATTTCATTGATCCTCTTTACTTGCTTGAAGTGTTCCCACCAAATGGATTCCCTTCCATTCAAATTGAATATGGCAACTCTTTCCTTCATGTTTCCCTAATAATCTTGAATTTTGGAAGTACTTCTTTATCCCAAGAAGCCAAGCTTTAGCCTCTTGTCTAGCATTTACCTCACCGTCAAATGTAGGAGGTTTAGCCTTGTTAAATTCATCCTTAGAGCGATCCCTATGGTGCCTCTTTCTCTTTCCTTTGCGAGAAGAAGAGCTTGAATCTCCACTGGATTCTTCGGAGTCAGATGATCTACTAGAATTCCTCCTTCTTCTTCTAGTACTGCTCTTACTGCCTTCTAGTTTTACTATACCCTATCCAAAGTCTATCTTCCTTTGTAAGCCTGTCAAACTCTACAACATAGAAGCATTCAACTGATGCTGCTCTTCCTAGGATTTAATCAAGCTTCTCATGGTGGTTGCAATATCTGGCAGTGTCTCTTGGAATCTCCTTCCATTAGAATCTATGTCATCATTTCTAACTCGGACATTTTCTCCCATGGAATCTTGTGCACGCTCGTAGGAATCCTGAGCATCATATCCGCCATGGGTTCTCATGTCTGAACCAACACTTACTTTACCAAGCTGTACTACCTGGAATACTGCCCTTGAAGGTGACTATGATTCTGCAAACGTGTTAGTAACACAACTGTTAGTTTCATAACATTTACACAAATCAGAATTACTTACCTTCTCCTGGAAAAATTATAAAATTACAAGTTTTCCCAAAACATAGAATTTTCTTCCTCAAAGAACAACTGTCTTAGGGGCACGACGGGGGTCAAGGGGGCTTGCCCTCATTTTTTTTTTAAATATTTTATTTTCATGCAATCTGGTGCATAAGATCGCTGCCATTTTCCTCCTTTTCAGCCCTAAAAATATACTAAAAACTACTGAAAATCCTACTGAAAAATCCCACTAAAAACTCAATATATATATATATATATATATATATATTTCATATCGGGTCTCTTCCCCACTAACCATCTGGCATATTGGGTCCCTAGTGGACTATGCTTCCGACACCTCAATGGTCTGAACTTCATCTATCTTCTGATGCTCATTGACTGTCCAATCCACTAAATTTTTTCAACATATCGGCGGACCAATCCTCTAAATTTCTCCGATGTATCGGTAGACCGATCCTCTAAATTTCTCCGACGTATCAGCAGACCGATCCTCTAAATTTTTTCGACGTTTTTTATACTTAGAAAATTTTTCGGAAAAAAATCTTCTTTCTCTCGTTGCTGCATTAGCTGCTCGATCACCTAAAGTTTTTCGACGCTTCAGCTTCCTTTAGGATATCCTCACCGACACCTCGGCTTCGCTTCAACGAACAACTTCTGATGATGCTTCGGAGAAATTCTCCCGAAAGATAGCAGAAAACCTTTCCGATATTTACTACACTTAGAAAAATTGCTGGAAATTTTTTATTCTCCCCTCTGCCACCACTTCGGCTCCCTTCTGGCGAGCCTCGCCGATACCTCGGCTCCGTCTTCACCTTTTTACCTCCGGTGGCATTGGAAGTCCTTCCGTCTAAATCCGCTGATGTTTCGGTGGACTTCAGTTGATCTGAGTCGACATTTCGGCAATCTTCAGCTAAAGGATTTTGATGATTTCAACACTTTGAAAATTTTTGAAAAATGCTTCCTCCATGTTTCCTTGTCAGCTGTGTCTCGGCTTACCCCAGCCGAGATGTTGATGTATTTGTAACTTCGGAATGTATTCACCTATGTATCTTATGTCTTGTACCCCAATGTTTATTATGGGATGTGTCTGTAATGTAATTCAGTCATGATTTCATGCCCCGATGTTCCGATCAGGAGGATCTATAATGTAAACAAGTCATGTCAAGTCATTGTTGGTAACCCTCATATTGTCTAAGGGTTAAAGTCCCCGCAGTTTCAGGGCACTAGGGTTATTAGACTCACCTAGTGAAGTCGGCCCTAGTATGGTTTTAGTCATGTCAAAAATCAATATAAATAGAGAGGTGACCTCTCTATTTAACACACTCACTCACACTCAGTTGTAGCACATAGTTGAGGAAGAAGAAGACACTGGGGCTAGGAAGAAAGAGGTTATTGTTGTTGGGAGATCATCTTTCTGTTTTGGGATTTTCTATTTGGTGTTGATTTTGTCTCTGAGGAAGTTGCGGGGTTTTCTACATTTATGGTTTCCCCAAGGAAAAACACTGTGTTCATTGTCTCTTGTGTTTGATTTGTGTGCTTTTTATTCTCTCAGTTAAAAGATCCTAATAATGCTAGCTTAATGTTAAAAATCTAACATGGTATTAGAGCTAACCTGAGAACAAGACATTATGCAGTTGTGGGAACTAGGGCTTCCTACTTTATGGATCTTCCTCCACATATTTTCAGCAAAATAAGGTTGGATTAACTCTCCTCCTTAGGGAGCATCTTTATGTCGAAGCAGAATCCAATTCTAAGGTTGTTCAGTTTTGGACCCGACACTGTTGCCGAAAATTAGGGCTTTTCACAAAAGAGGAATTTTTCAATGAGCCCAGGCCTGGATTGATCTCCTCCCCAAAATCAAAGTTAGGGATCAATTTCAAATCATTTGGTTGGACATAACTCCGAAAAAGAAAACCCTAATCTGCTCCTAAACCAGCACTACAGGATTTCAGCTCCAAATCCAGATTTGACATCTTGACCTAGTAAGATATAAATATTTTGTATTTCTATTTGAGGTTCTCAGTTAAAATTTCTCATCATACCAAGCTTGATGAAAAGCTTGAGGGAGCTGATAACTTCCAAGCCTGGAAGTATAGGATCTCCCTGGTTCTGGAAGAGAATGAGTTGGACTCCTACATCAATGAGGAGGTTCCAGTTCCAGAGGGAGATGAGGCTAAGGCCTTACATAAGAAGAAGTTGGTTATGGAAAAGAGGATCGTTGCTGATTCTATCAAATATCACCTTATACTACAGGTGTCCTCCCTTAAGACACCTAAAGTTATGTTTGATGCCCTAACCAAATTGTTTGAAGCCTAAGTACATAAACCGGAAGATGACCTTAAGGAACCAATTGATGAATGTGAAGATCCAGAATGCAGAAACCATCAAGTCTTACTTCACAAGGGTTTCTCGAATCAAGGAACAATTGGAAGCAATAGATGAAGAAGTGGAGAATGCAAATATTGTGATGACCACCTTAAATGGTATCCATAGGACATGGGACTCCTTCGTTCAAGGTATCTATGCCAGGAAGAAGTTAGTCAAGTTTAGTAGACTGTGGGAAGAATGTTCTCAAGAAGAATCTCGGATAGCAGCTCAAGAAGAGAAGATGGGAAGTGAAGATCAAGCTCTCATAGTACAATCCAAGAAACCCAGATCCAGCCATCACAAAAGTAAGTATTCTAATCAAAGGAATAACTTCAGAAAGCCTAGAGATAAGTCTAAGTTTATTTTCTATACATGTGATGAGAGAGGACACTTTGCTAGAGATTGTCCTAAGAACAATAGTAGCTCTCACAAGAAGAAGGGAAACAAGAGAAGACATCATGCTCATGCTGCAGAGGATGATGAACCTTCATCAAGGAGAACTAGATATAAAAGTGAAGATTCTTCAAGCGAGGAGGAATATGTTTTGATTTCCGCTCTCACGAGAAACATTACTCATGGAAGCAATGATTGGCTTATACATAGTGGTGCTTCCAAGCACATGAATGGATTCAAGGAATCCTTTGTGAAACTTTTAGAGCATGAATCACCTCACAAGGTGAAACTAGGAGATGACTACCAGTATCCAATAAAAGGTACTGAGGAATCCTCCTATAAGCTAGACTCTTCAAAGTCTATGACAATGAAGGAAGTATTGTTTGTACCAGGACTCAAGAAGAACCTTCTCTCCATATCTACATTAGATGCAAAAGGAATGAGGGTTGCATTCATAGATGGTCAAGTCATCATGTGGCCAAAATGAAAGACTATTGATGACGCAATAGTGATTGGGGAACAAGAAGGAGGTTTGTACAAATTGAAGGTCCATCCAGAACAAGCCTTGGTCCATGACACAGTAGAGCCAAATGAAATTTGGCATAGAAGGCTTGCACATGTGCATTACGGAGCACTACCTCTTGCAAGCAAAGCTATTGAAGGTCTTCCATAAATACAAGAAAAACATGATGGGGTCTACAAAGGATGTACGAAAGGAAAGAACACAAAGAATACATTTCCAAGTAGCGAGAGCAAAGAAAAAGGAATCTTGGAAATCATCCATTCCGATGTATGCGGTTCAATGTCATTAAGTTCATTAAGCAGGTATGTATACTATGTTTCTTTCATTGATGAATTTTCTAAGAAGACATGGATCTACTTCATGAAGAACAAAGATGAAGTATTAAACAAATTCAAGGAATTCAAAGCCTTGATCGAGAATCACACTGAAAAGAAGATTAAGACCTTTCGATCAGATAATGGAGGAGAATTCACGTTAAATGAATTCAAAGAGTTATGCAAAGAATCTGGGATTAAGAGGGAGTTGTCCACTCCTTATAATCCACAACAGAATGGATTACGGAACGAAATAATAGAACTATCATGGAAGCCACTAGAGCTATGCTTCATGATCAAGATCTTATTATGCATCTTTGGGAGGAAGCTGCCAGAACAGTGGTGTATGTTTAGAACCGTACTCCACATAGAGTACTCAAGAAAAAAACTCTTGAAGAAGTATTCTCTAGCAAGAAACCAGAAGTCATCCATCTCAGAATATTCAGTTGTCCTGTGTACATACACATTCCAAAAGAGAAGAGGAAAAAATTAGATCCTTCAAGAAAGAAGGGTATATTTGTGGGATACTCTAAAAGATCGAAGGCTTACAGAATATATTTCCCAGGATACAAGAAGATTGACATCAGCAGGGATGTGACATTTGATGAAGACATAGCTTACAACAAATCCAGAAAGAATCCTATTGAAGAACCTAAAGAAGCAGAAGCACCCAGAATTCATGATACAACCATGAACGAAGAAACTCAAGGAGAAGATCGAGAATTTGAAGAACCACAAAGACCTATAGATCCACCTCTGGAGAAGAATCCTCATAAGAGGAAACCTACTTGGGTATGTGAAAATATCCAAGGTGTGGAAAGATATGGGGCTCCAGAAGAGAATCACAGAGAAAGAAAGAGGACCAGATCCTGCTCCGGGTATGTAGCATTACTATGTGATTTCATCGATAAAGAACCTTCCAATTATGAAGAAGCGGTAGAATGGAAAGAATGGAAGGATGCTATGATAGAAGAGTATTAATTGATCATTAAGAATGATGTTTGGGATGTTGTCCCAAGAACAGAAGGGAAGTCAGTTGTAACTTCGAAATGGATCTACAAGATCAAGCATGTTGCAGACGGTAGCATTGAAAAATATAAGGCAATATTTGTGGCTCGTGGTTTCTCCCAGAGAAAAGGAATAGATTATGAATAAACCTTTGCACCTGTAGCCATATATACTTCCATCATATCAACTTGCCTTGGCTACAATAATGAAATGGAATATACACCAAATGGATGTCAAGACGACTTTCTTGAATGGTGTAGTGGAAGAGGAAGTGTATGTAGAACAACCACTCGGTTTTGAGAAATATGACAGGGACTCTCATGTGTGCAGATTGAAGAAAGCCTTGTATGGTTCGAAACAGGCACCCAGGACATGGTACGACAGAATTGACAGCTTTCTATCTAGTTTGGGCTTTACCAAGAGTAAAGCAGATTCCAATCTTTACTACAAGGTTGAAGATGGAAACCTATTGATGCTTCTATTATATGTAGATGATCTGTTTGTAACAGGTATGGATGGGTTGATTACTGATATGAAGAGAAAGCTTGCTGCAGAGTTCGAAATGAAGGACTTGGGTATGATGCATTATTTTTTAGGCATGGAGGTGTGGCGGAATATAGATGGAATCTCCTTAGACAAGGGAAGTATGCAGTAGATATCCAGAAGAGATTTGGGATGATGGATTGCAAGGCTATGGCCACACCTATGGCATCGAACCTGAATCTATTGAGTGATGCTTCATCAGAGTCGGTTGATGCTACGATGTATCGTCAGATGATTGGGTCCTTAATGTACTTGACGAACACGAGACCAGACATTTTCTTTGCTATGAACACCTTGAGCCAATTCTTGACAGATCTAAGAAATGTTGACTTGATTTCTACAAAGCATATTCTGACGTACCTGAGGGGTAAAGTTGATTATGGTCTCAAGTATGAGTCGAATCAGAAGATTAACTTGGAGGGTTATGTTGATTCAGATTGGGTAGGAAGTGCCATCGATAGGAAGAGAACTTCAAGGTGTTGCTTTGGTATGGGATTAGGTGTGATCTCTTGGTTTAGTAGGAAGCAATCCTATGTGGCACTGAGTACAGCTAAAGCAGAGTATGTCGTAGCTTGTTCAACTAGTTGTGAGGCAGTATAGCTAAAGAAGCTACTATTTGATTTATTTGATATCCAGTTGGATGCTACCTGTATATATTGCGACAACCAGAGTTTTGTGAAGTTGTCGGAGAACCCGATGTTCCATGACAAGTCGAAGCATATTGAGATCAAGTATCACTATATTAGGGATATGGTGTAGAGGGGAGTAGTGAAGCTCCAGTATGTTGTGAGGGAGAATTAGATAGCTGATGTGTTGATGAAGTCATTGGCTAGGGTGAAGTTTGAGTACTTCAGGGAGAACTTGGTGTTCTCCAGATCGAGGTTCCCTCCAAATGGAAGTGATGAGTCTGTGAGCCATTCTGACATGGGAGAGGATTAAGTTCCCTCCATGGTCAGATGTAAGGGCTGAGCCATTCTGTCATGGTGAGAGGATTTAGGTTCCTTCCATGCCATATATGAGTGCGGATCCATTCTGATATGACTGTAGGTTTGGTTCCTACAAGATCATATATAAGGGCTATTACCATTCCTGGAATGGAGGTTCCTGGTCATTTACCAGGAAAACTTAGTCTAGGACTGAGAGCCATTCTAATGTGATAGAGGGATGTTTTCCCACTTGATCAGATGTAAGGGTTGAGCCATTCTATCATGGTTAAAGGATTAGGTTCTTCCCATGTCAGATGTGAGTGCTGACCATTCTCACGAGTAGGTCAGATGTAAGGGCAACTTCCATTCTCTAGGAGAATGGAGGCACCTGGTCAGTTATTAGGAATCCTTAGTCTGGGACTGAGAGCCCTTTCGATGTGATGTGTTTACACATGGTGGAATGTAAGTGCAGAGCTTTTATGACAGGATGAGGTCGAATATAAGTGCTGAGCCATTTTGGCATGATGTGTTTACACATGGTCAAATGTGAGTGCTATGCCTTTCTGACAAGATGGGGTCGGATGTAAGTGCGGAGCCATTTAGATGCAATGTGCTTGCACATGATCGGATATATGTGCGGAGCCATTCTGGTGTGATGTGTTAACACATGGTCAGATGTGAGTACTGGGCCTTTTTGACAAGATGAGGTCAGATGTGAGTGTTGGGCATGCCTTTTTGACAAGATGAGTTCAGATGTAAGAGTTGGGTGGGACATTCTGACTTAAGTGTCAGATATAAGCACTGATGAAGAACTACATGAAGGGTAGGCCTATAGGACTGAATCTGTAGAACTTCTTGTGATGAGAAGAATCAAGATAGCACCATTATGAGATAGCATGTGATGATGATCCAGACTTAATGATGATCCAGATCAAGTGATGATCTAGATGTGATGATGATCCAGAATTGATGACGATGTAAATCAAGTGATGATCCAGATGTGATGATGATCCAAAAATGATGATCCAATTGTCGTGATGATGTAGATTTCGTGATGAAGAAGACTTGAAGAATAATATGACTTAGAAGATGACTTGAAGATGAAGACGACGAAGAAGACTTGAAGATGAAGATAATGAGATGACCCAGTTGATATAGAGAAGAAGACCTGTGCTGAAAATTGTGTTGAAAGAATACCTTCCTAGTTAAGAGGGAGAGTTGATGTATTTTTAAATTCAGAATGTATTCACCTATGTATCTTATGTCTTGTACCCCAATGTTTATTTCAGGATGTGTCTGTAATGTAATTGAGTCATGATGCCATGCCCCGATGTTTCGATCGGGGGGATCTATAATGTAAACAAGTCATGTCAAGTCATTGTGGGTAACCCTCCTATTCTCTAAGGGTTAAATTCCCTGGAGTTCCGGGGCATTAGGGTTATTAGACTCACCTAGTGAAGTCAGCCCTAGTAGGGTTTTAGTCATGTCAGGAATCAGTATAAATAGAGAGGTGACCTCTCTATTTAACATAGACTCACTCACACTCAGTTGTAGTGCATAGCTGAGGAAGAAGAAGACACTGGGGCTAGGAAGAAAGAGGTTATTGCTGTTGGGAGATCATCTTACTGTTTTGGGATTTTCTATTTGTTGTTGATTCTATATTTGAGGAAGTTGCAGGGTTTTCTCCATTTATGGTTTCCCTGAGGAAAAACACTGTGTTCGTTGTATCTTGTGTTTGATTGATGTGCTTGTTATTCTCTCAGTTAAAATATCCTAATAATGTTAGCCTAATGTTAAAAATATAACACGAGACCTTTAGCTCCTCTCTATCAAAACCACCGACAAAAATCAGACTTGGAAAATTTTTGAATTTTCTTCCCGTCGAGCGGACTTTCATCTAGGCTATCTGTTGTATCGGATGAGCTTTCAGCTAAATCCTCCGACGCATCAGATGGGCTTCATGCTAAGCCTTCCAATGTTTTCCATACTTAGAAAATTTTTGGTGAAATTTTTTGTCATTCACATTTCTTCCTGCTGGGAAGAGGTAAACCTTCCTCTATCACTGATTCTTCATGGCCCATTCAAGCCCATGCTACAAGATGAGCTCTGATACCACATTGTAACGTCACCGACCCTTCGACCGACGAAGAGGACGCTACCAAACCATTATCTATCTGGGAAACTAGCCCCATGAACATGTGCATACATAAAACTGAAATAAAATGGCTAGAAGTAAAAACACGCAGAGATGCATAATTGTTTAACATACAGTGGAAGCAAAACCATAGATTCAATAATTCAACATGTTAATCATAATTCATTAGACATCAAGTATAATTGCGAATATAATTGTAGAGATGAAATAGACATGAATACTTATCTTGTGAGGAATTCATCCTGCAACCAGCTACGTCGCTGCAACGTTCCACCCAACCATAGGCCAGTGTGCTCCTTAATCTCTCAGCAACACTGCCACCCCCGAGCTGGGCATGATTCCCCAAGGAATAAGGAACAAGCAAGCTTACACATAGCCAAGGATACAGAAATCATCCAAGCCAACATAGTTGGGTTTATCAGGCCATCAAGGAGCTGGGAAAAGCTGAATGCTAAGCTGGTGAGCTCATTGAAGAGCTAAGGACACCTACACCAGAACTAGCCTGACTTCTAGGATACCCACACACACCCAACACAAGGAAATCAGTCCCTTCTCTACTACACAGTCCCTTAGACCCTACCTTCCCTTCCAGTGCTATTCAAGGGTTGTGGAAAAGAAAGAAAACCCTCTAACTATGTCTGTGTGCCTACCAAAAACACCAGGTTTATCAAGAAAACCAAGCCCTCATCCCCACTCCAACATAGTCCAAAGAACAACCACTGCATACACACAAAAAAACAAGTAATTCACAGCTTGGATGGGGAAATCTGATCCCTGAGTCGTACTTGGACCTACCGTGGCCAAAACGACCCAATAAGAATCTACAGCAGCCCAAAATGTAACTGGAACCATAGTAACAAAATCATGGGAAAAACAATAGCCTCAATCTCAACACTGAAGCAATGGGAAAATACACAGCCCAGAGAATTGGAGAGGAGATCTGACTCTCAGCCTGGACAGGGAAAACATATACATAGACCACAAAATCGGTATAGAAACCACACCTCCATAGCAGAAATCATGAATGTCTCATTCACCGAAAAACCATGGATGATAGAAAACGACTACCCTAGCTCTCTGGGCGAGGAAAACGATGATGAATCCTAATCTATGTGTGAGGAAAACAACCCCAACTTGTGAGTGAGGAGAAGAGAATGACTGTCCCTGTGTGAGGATGGGAAAAAAACAATGGAAGAATGGAGAACCAAATCTTCTACTTTCCTTTCCCACGTGAAGTGAAAGGGTCTGCTGGTGGAGTGTGCATGTGGGCAAGGACTAGCAGTCCTGCCACACACCACTGCCCAACAATAACTACCCCAACTAACAAGAAAAGGTTTTAATGTGGTAGTTGACTGATGAGACAAGGAAAGGTGAGTAAGTCAAAAGGGTGGGTGACAACTAGATGGGTTCAATAGATGACACATGGATTTTCCCCATAGGCTCAAATTTTAATAATTCCCCCTCCTTGTCCCTAGGAAAATCATGCCCTTTTCATCATGGTTGCATTGACATAGCTAGTTGGGGTTCATTTTAATTAAAAATGCATATTTACATAATGCCAAAACTATAATGTGCCATATATCACAATATACCATCGGCAACAAATTCAATCACCAAAACATGAAACAACCAAATCGATGGTGGGGCTTTTGCCTTTAGCTCCACACCATGATCAATTACATTATATACATCATATACATTTAAAGCAAACGGGGTCAAAACCGAGGTGTTACAAGAGGATTTTGAGAACTGATTTGGATTGGTAATAAATTTATCAAACATGTATATAAATTTATATTCAATTTTTAAACAAGTATGGACAGTCACAAGGCATATTAAGGGTGGAACTATGAAAACTAGTTACGAGGACTGGGTAATTAAATTGAGAATGGATATGGGTGTTTCTGAGATTATAGAGGTTAAATAGAATTTAATAAAATTAATTAAGTAGTAGTATATCATTCCAAAAATTTACAAAGAGATCTGAGCAAGTATTATAGCATACTAGTAAAATGACAATTTAGGACTGCTCAGCAAGCTTGAGTTTTGGACTCCTAAACGATACTCAAATGCAATGGAATTTCTGAAACAGAGGTTGGATCATGTCATTTGATATATTAGCTAGCTCTAGGAACTATAATGAATTAATTTATACTTTTACACATTGAGTTATGAACCATTCATTGAAATCTAGTCAAATTCTAGCTAAATCTAGAAGGGGTGAATAAATTGGAGAAGAAATCAGAGTTCTGTAATTTTTATTGAAGTGAATGAGACCATAAAATTAAATACTCTGTTATTAAATAATAAACAGGCCAAGAATCCTCTCAGAGAATGATGGAAGAATCTCTCCTCTTGCATATAGGAAACTAGTTGTAGAATAGGAGGAGGGAGGATTTGATCTATGAACCTGGTGATGATGATTCTGAGATTTATATTCAACCTGATAAGCTTCAGTACTATTTTATTAAATCATAAATAGGCCGAAATAACTCTCAAATAATCATGGAAAAATCTATATTCTTCTACACCAAAAACTAGCTCTAGAAATCCACAGGAAGCTTGGAGATTCGATCTCTGGAATGGATGGTGATTTTTCTGATCTTCAATTTCGAATTTATCAGCTACAGGACCTGCAAATAAGATCAATGACAATGGAAAATTTCCATTATCCTCTCACAGAAAGTTGGGGCACATCTCCCATGCTTGACTAGGGGCACATCTCCCAAGTCTCAAATGCACAAAATGCATTCATAAAATTTCTCAAAATAGCAAAATATGTGAAAGGGAGTTGGAATACTTCTTTTATAGAATTAATGTTGACTTGTTGAGAAAGTTACTTGGCTTGGTGAGTGACCTATGAGAATAAGTGACCTATGAGAATAGGTCACCCATGAGTGGACATAGTTTCCTTGCTTTGCTTTGCTTTGGCTTTACTTCTTTTTGGCACCCATTGCTTGTATGGCACCCGCATGGATAGGAATACCATCCAAAAAATTATGATAAGCAAAAGAGTGCCTGGATCCCACTGTTCATTCTTCATCTCCCCAAACATTAGTAACAAGAAAAAATCAGCATCATATGAAATGCTGGGAAAGATGAAAACATCATACAACCAAATTGGAGAATCATCCTTTCCAATACAAACCTGAAGCTCTGAGTGTCACTCAATCAAGATATGCAAATATCCAATGTATGGATGAATCAAAGAAAGACTATGCACCCCCAAATATTCCTCCAAAAAGTGAGGCCAAAATTCCACCAGTCTTTCCATTCCAACTGAAATGTTCTCATGTGACCAATGCACACAAGGAACAAGTGTGCTATCCATGAAACTCAAGTGACAAGTGTGAGGATCCCATGTCCTAAAATTCTGCTCCAAAAGAGATTAAGTTGTATCAAAATCAGTTATGTTCATGTTTCCCTCAAATAACAAGGTATCATGGTCTATATGGAACTCAAGAGGTGCTCCCCTCTTCATCCAATGGATCAACTCTCTTCCATTGATCCAAGGGTGCAAAACTCCATCAATTGACCCACACATTGAAAGTAAGCGTATATCTAATGCCTTCTTGTCAAAAGTGGCTGCACGCACATTCCTTTTCTGCTGCTTGTAAATCATAGAAAAATCAACAATATTAAAAAAACAATTCTTCTAACAAGACATACAACTTTTACCTTTCATATTTTCCTCTTCAGTGATTCCTCTATCCAACCATCCAGTGGATGAATCAAAGATATTGCTTGCTTATTTATATGATCTATAATAAACCATATCTTCTGAAATAGGGTCTATCTCCCATGGGGACAAATCATGATCCCCCTAGTGTGAATGTGACACAAACCAGAAAAATTTATTCACCCATTGTTCATTCCCATTGGTGTTGTTGAATCTAGGACATGTGGGAAAGAACTGTGAACCTTCCTTACATGTCTGCAACCTTCAGTAATCAGACTTATGGATGAAAATTTTTCATTATTGGCTGGCCTAAATAGGGTTCTCTCATCCCACCCTTCCATGGGAGAGTGATTGTCTTGAAGGAAAAACTCAAGTTTCCTTGGAAAGAAATCAAGTGCTTTGTTCTTATCAAACTGTTTTGCACACTCTTCAAGCACATACTGAATAGAATGCTCCTCATGGTCCACCCACTCATGAGGTTCCTCCATGGAATATTTTATGCCATTTACCCAAAATGGATGAATCTCGGGAAAGATTGAGGATTCAGTCAATTCTTTCCACTCTTGTTGGAATTGTTTTATTTTCATTTGTGTTTCTAAGAGGGCACTTTGAGTGTATCTCAAAGAATCTTGGGTTTCTAGAAAATCACCTTTGATCTTTTAGTTATATTATTCATATATGAAAATAATTTCTTCATCATGTAGTGATTCTTCCCGCAATAACTCAACAAGATCAAACATGTCATTTTTATCTGAAAGCAATTGTGAGAAATTACCTTTAATTGTGGACATTGCTTTCTGAATATTCTCCATGGCTTCAACGGAAGATTGGTATTCCCTTAAAGCAGCTTCCCAACACATATTTGACACTAAATCATGATTTCCATGGAGAATTTTTAGGGCCTCTTGGATCTTATGTTCATCCATCTTCAATGACCCTGCAAGAAGATGAGGTTCTTGCATATGTTCCTCCTCTTGATTTTCCATCACCAAATCAATTTCATGCAGTGCAATCGAGGTTTTGAAATCTGATCCATATGTTTTTTCTACAATATATTCATATTTTAATTGCTCAACAACATAATTTGGGCAACAACTTGAGTGCTCATTCATCCTTGGTGAACCAGAAAGATATTCTCTCAAAATTTCAGCCTTCATACTACATTCATTTTTGACACCATAATTCCGAAATCTTCACTGGAAATGGATTCCATATCAGATTTACACAATGATACATAAAAATCAGAATTTACTAACTCGCCATGTGTGGTGTTCTCCTCCTTATGTGGTGGAATTATGATTGCTTGTTTACCCACTAATTTCTCTGCTTCACACCCTACTGAGATGTGCTCAATTTGTGCTTCCTTGTGAGGCTCAAGGGGTGACTGTAAATATGAACCATGTTTCTCTTTTGGATCAGATCCAAAATATGTCTCACCATCATCAATATTCCCCATCTCTTCTGCACTTATCTTGAAATCAACCGTGACAATGAAATTTGGAGTCATCTCACCTACCACATTACCAACAACTAGATGTTGGACTATTGGATCTTTAGATGTGCATGGATATTATTCATCTCCCTCTGATGGAGGATCTGGTGACTCATCATCCTCATGGATGCTACAAATACACTGATTTCTCTTTCGAAAAAACCCAAATAATTTCTCAAAGAAACCATGTGCAGATGGCTCTAATGAATCTTCACTTTTGGTCCTCTTTTCTTCCCCTTTACTTTGAGAAGTGGAAAAACTTAGCTCCTTTCTCGATGGATTCTTGGTCTTCAAATAACCTACATGTGTTAATTTTTTTGAAAACATATACTCTCCAACTTTATTTCCTTCATACTGAGAGACACTACTACACCCTTCTCCGTGTTTGCTTGCAATTGCTTGGCAAGGAATTCTCTAGTCTCTTGATATGACTGGATGATGCTTTGAGATACATATTTCATCCCTTTCAATGTTCTTTTCATCAAAATTGTTAAATCTTCTCTATCATCCATTTTTTAATGCTCTTCTTCCTGATACAACTCAAAGTCTAAATCTTCCATGACTGGAACTAATTCCACAACTGCAACTTGAAGATATTGCTAAGATAATTTTCCACTGAGAGTTACTTTCCACAAGCTGAGCCAAGGAAAGTGCTTTGATACCAATATAATATCCCTGATCTTATATTCATATCAGAATATTAACTTTTTACAAATTAGCTTAATGTTTTAAAATAAAACTTGCAAACAACCAATCGACTTTTGGAAGCTAAGCAGATAAGGGAAAATGAGAAATACTTTTGGTCACAAGGAAGTGGGAAGAGCGAAGAAATAAATAAAATAATAGGACTGATATAGTTTGTTCCCTAAAAAAATTATATCAGGGATCATTGAGGTTTCGGAGTCCGCTCCGCAGAAACCTACTTCCATGCTGCTAGGTCACCTAACCGTGAAAGTAGGAAGCACTTTTGTCATATCCACAACCAAAGGATTTGGAGAACTGATTTGAATTGGAAATAAAGTTATAAAACATGTATATAAAGGTATATTCAGGTTTTAAACAAGTCTGGACATTTACAAGGCATATTAAAGGTAGAACTATGAAAACTAGTTACGAGGATTGGGTAATTAAGTTGAGAATGGATATGGGTGTTTATGCGATTATAGAGGTTAAATATAATTTAATGAAATTCATTAAACACTAATATATCATTCCATAAAGTTACAAATATATCTGATCAATTATAGCATAACTAGTAAAATGACAATTCAGGACTACTCAACTAGCTCAACTTTTGGACTCCCAAACAATACTGAAATGAAATAGAATTTATGAAAAAGAGGATGGATCATGTCATGTGATATATTTTATAACTACACAAACTAGAATTAATTAATTTGGACTTTTACACATTGACTTATGAACCATTCATTGAAAGCTAGTCAAATTCTAGCTAAATCTAGAAGGGATGCATAAATTGGAGAAGAAATCAGAGTTCTGTAATTTGTATTGAATTTAATGAGATAATAAAATTACATACTCTATTATTACATCATAAATATTCCAATATTCCTCTCATAGGATGATGCAAGTATCTCTTCTCTTGCATATAGGAAACTAGTTGTAGAATAGAAGGAGGGAGGATTTGATCTCTGAACTTGGTGACGATGATTCTGAAATTTATATTCAAACTAATAATATTTATTAATCTTTTATTACATCATAAATAGGCCAAAATACCTCTCAAACAATCACGTAAAAATATATCTTCTTCTACACCAAAAACTAGCTCTAGAAATCCACAGGAAGCTTGGAGATTCGATCTCTGGAATGGATGATGATTTTCATGATATTCAAATTCAATTGATCAGATACAGTGCCTGAAAATAAAACCAATTAAAATGTATGAATTCCATTATCCTCTCACAAAAATCCTGGGCACATCTCCCAATTCTCAAATGCACAAATGCATTCATAAAATTTCTCAAACTAGCAAAAGATGTGAAAGGGAGTTGGAATACTTGTTTTATAGAATTAATGTTGACCTGTTGAGAAATTTACTTGGTTTGGTGACCTGTAAGAATAGGTCACCCATGAGTGGACATACTTTCCTTGCTTTGCTTTGCTTTGGATTTCCTTCTTTTTCCTCTTTTTCTAACTTTCCTGCTTTTCATACTTTTCTGCTTTTCCTATTTTATCCTACTTTCTGGATTTATGATTCTTTTCCTGAAATATTCCTCTTTTCTCATTTTTGGCATCATTTTTGGACTTTAGTGCTTACTTGAATTCTACTCCAAGTAATTCCTCCAACCTTATCCACTAATTCTGATTGGTGGGCAAATTTCTCCATTTATTCAGCATAACAAATAAAAATATTAATTGCACCAATAATATTAAATGCTCCATAAATATTTATTCCAAGTGGCTAGCAACTGTGGATATTAAATGCTCCATAATTATTTATTCCAAGTGGGTAGAAACTATGGATAAATTTAAATGCACACCTAATTAATTAATTTCCTCATATTAACTCGTCATTAATTATTTAATTCAATCTGTCACTAGGATCCATGGGGTTCGATCTACTTTATGGTGTTCTCAAAATGGGAACATGACAATCTTGGCCAGCTAAGGGTCAGACATCATTTTCGCTTTATGTGTTGATGTTGAGTGCAACTAGAATTGGTTACAAACCTCTGCTTGTAGTGTATGGGAGTCTCGAGCCTCTTCTAGGTGAGACATACCTGTTGCATTCACGATCCTTCTTTTCCTCACTTTTGGCTTGTTTGCATCTAACCTAATTTTACTCAGGGGTGTGCTTTGTGGGAACTAGTTGGATTTAGGGATCTCAGTTAATTGAGTATTTTTATTTGTAGGGTCATCATAGATTTATTTTCGACACACCTTCGGTCTTTTCATTTAGCAGGATTACCTCCTTCTGATCCTCCTCCACCCTCTTAATAATAGGGTTAGACATTCTAGGTGTCTTATTTTCCATAGAGATTCCCATATAGTTTTTTCCATGAGCACTACTTCAGAATCCCTGAAGTTTCCTCCATCTCAGTCATTTGGAATGGGGGAAGGATCTATTGAGGTTCCTCCCTCACCTACTATATGGATTCCTGGGACTCTAGTTTATATAGACCCTCATGGGGCTTGTCCTTCCCATACTACATGAGTATATTTTCCATACTTTACATCCAATCAAAACTTTTACTCAAGAAGGTCAAGTGTTTAGAATCAATTGGTTCCCTTAATCCTAGGTCCATTTACATTTGGAATGGCTAACATCACTACAAGTATTTTGTCACCTATCCCAAGTTCTAATGTGGACCCTGGTGTGGGACTCGGGGGCATGTCAATTCCTTATGTTGCACAACAATTCAAAAATGGTCATATTCGACCTTCTACTCCATTTTTCAGAGGATATTCACTTCCTTCATACACTCTTAACACTAGTGTTCATCCCCATGGGGTTTGTAGTGGATACGTGAACCTTGGGGCTACTACTTACATTCCTTCTTAGGTCCCATCGTCCACTCCATTAATTCCTTCAAGTTCCTTTCTTATGAAAAATCCTCCCTATATCCTGCACAAGCCCTTGGGAGTATATGATCCATTTAAATATCTTTTTTCCTCATCATCTAGTGTAATTATGTATATAGGTTATGTACCTACCCGTGTCTAGGTGTCAACTGGTCCATTAGTCGAATAACTATGGTTGTATGGTTCCTCCTTCTCACATGATACCTCAATACCAAATTATTTTATATATCCTTATATGTTCCATATGGGAGGGAGGTACTATCCTACTAGTCAAGGCCATGGCCTTTATTAGAATCGTCCTTACATGAACCAACCCTTCTAGGGAGCATGGAACCAAATGGAACAACCTAGGATCCCCTTTTATCCACTTTGAATTTTTTTGATCTTTCTAAACTTACCAATGACCCTATCTGTCATGATACAATATGACACATTGTTCCCTCCAAGATTCCTTTGGATATTTGGAAGTTTAAAGGAAAGAATGGAAAGGAACCTGGTGACCATATGACTACATTCCAATTATGGTGCTCTTCAAATTCACTAAACCATGATTCTATTCGACTATGACAGTTTCAATGCACCCTCATAGGGTATTCAACGAAATGGTATATATAGCTGTCTTGGGGCACTTATTGGAATTTTAACGACTTAGCTTTGGTCTTCCTAAATCACTTTCAGTTGTCGATGTGTTATTATGATGGTACCAAACTATTTTAACATTTTGGTAATATAAGGAAACCCATATATCTGATCACATTTAAGAGTGCTGTAGATAGAAGAGATTGATCAAGGTCAACATTCCACCTGAAATTTTATTGGAATGGTTCCTGAAGTCTTTATTACCATATATCATGAATTGTGTTTTGACATCTGGAGTGACTACCAAGGAACATGTTATCTTTAGGGATCAACAGTTAGACTTGATTTACACTCAGTTTGGGCTTCTTTACGACATTATTCCTAACACTTCACTGTCAAACCATGATCATAAGTTCAAACCCGAGCCACATGTTGATGGCATTTCTTTCTCTATAAGTACCAAATATATGGAACAAGTTATGAATCAAATGAAAATTTTTTATATTAACTAATCTGTAGCTAGACAGGGTATCACCTCATCCACTCCCACCCGATCGATAGATGTACTTTCTATGCAATCATGAAACTTGAAGGGTAACCAACAACTCGGAATGAATAGAAAGAAGGGAAGAAATAACAAAAGGGGTGGGAGTAAAATGGAGAATTAGAATGATGACATGAACAATGATAATGATTAGGGACAACAAACCTAAGAATAAGGTCAAATTCCCTTGAAAATTTTGTGGGGGATAACATCTCACCTACTTGTGCCCTCGAATTGAGGATTACTATAAGCTCATCAGACAAACCCCAACTATGTTAATCGATCTCCTACCTCATAATCAAAATAAAGCTTCAAAAAAGTCAGCCACTAAAATTAGCTCTAGTGGGAATGAAAACATTCCATCCATGGAAGCTGGTCACTGTTGTATCAACATGATGTCTATTGTCCAGGTTGTGACTCATGCACAATATTATGATCTCTCACATCCCAACATGGGTAAAAACCCTCCACCTCCCAAGATCCTTTTATAGATCAAAAAACTTAATAGAATTCCACACATACCAAAGGGGTCTTAAAGGATTCGAGGGACAACCCTAATGATCAATCTGCCCAACATTATTCCATCTTTTAGGATTTGTTCCAGGACCCCAATGTGATTTTGGAACTTGAATTACTTTATGCTTGTCCTTCATAGAGGAAAGAGTTGTTAGTTTCTTTTGGAGTAGTTTACCCTTATGGCTCTAGTGTTATTATATTTGAGACTCATGAAGTCCAACCTCGCTTTTATTACCATGTGGATTTTCAATTCCATGTGTAGTGTTTGAATAACACCATTAAATGAAAAGTTATCTATGAAGGTATTACAACCTCCATAATGTCTTTAGCTTGTTGGAAAGGGATTGGTTCTCCTGTGTCATCAAAATACATGACTATGCTCAAAACGTTTGATGGACATTTGTTCAGACCGCATGGTATTATTCCCTCCCTTCAATTATATTTTGTGGGGTATACTGTGTTGATATAAGTTGAGGTGGTTGATGCACCCGTCAACTATATTCTCTTACTATGAAAAAACTAGATTTACACTGTGAAAGTGATCATATTGTTTGTATTTTATGTCGTGTGCTTCTGTTATGAAGACAAGATAGTAAATATCTATAAATTAATTTTTAATAATTCTAATTCTTCTGCATCATCGAGTCCTAATTTCCAATCTATTAATAATTATCAGTCATCAAATGAGAATGTTGGCATTGGAATATATCCTTGATTGTTGGGAACTTTCAATATTTCAGAACCAATTTTAGCTATTGATTCTACTCTTGGTGGTGTTTCGTCACCTTTTAGTCTGGTCTCATTTCATACAATGTATTTGGATGACCCATGGACTCTTTCTTCTTCAAGTAATTCAGATTAAGACACTATACCTACCAAGGTAAAAATGTCGGTGTCTACAACACTGACCGCTTATCAAGCTGTACTTAATCTTACAATGGACATTGTTCCTTCCCCTTCATGGACAAAAGAGGAGGACATATTTGTGTTTCTTGATTGGTAGGTTGTGTCTTCATTCTCACACGATCTCCTCGATGACACAATTCCTTCATATGAATTTATTCTCGAGGAAATGACTGGTCCAAAACCGTCTTGGGAGGAGACACATCAACGATCGTAATTCCTCCTGGAGCTCGAACGAATCGAGTGTGATTACTTTAGGATGAAATTAAGAGATAATGTTGGTCATCTCATAATATCATTAGGCACTCATGGAATATATGCCTAAGGGAACATAGAAAATATGTCTCTAGCTATTTTGATCAACATTTATTGGGTTCCTGGAAAAAATGAGAACGTTTACATCGGGGTTGATTGTTCACTAGAGGAAATCAAAACATACACTGAGATATTTAAATAATTCCATGATGTATTTTCTTAGTCATATGACAAATTGAAAAGGATTGACCCTCATATTTTTTAACATGAAATAAAAAATTATCCAAATGTTAAACATGTTCAACAACACTCTTGTGTAATGAACCCCCGTAAAGTGAATACTATTAATGATGAAATAGAGAAGTTGATTAAAGTGTGCTTCATATATCCGATTCCATTAACCAAATGGGTATCCAACCCTATTCCCATCGATAAAAATCATGAGACCATCAGTATATGTATTGACTTTAGAGACCTGAATAGGGCTTGTCCAAAAAATTATTTCCTCACGCCGTTCATTGATCATATTTTGGATGAGTGTGCCAAAGGTGATATTTTCTCATTTATGGATGGATTTTTAGGATAAAATGAAATCCATATTAAATTCAAGGATCAACATAAGACTGCATTTATATTTCCTTGGGGTACCTTCACATACCAGAAAATGCCTTTCGACCTAAAAAACACTAGAGCTACTTTCATGACCTTAAACATATCATTGAAGTATACTTAGATGACATCGTTTCTCACTCTTGATTGAGAGTGGATCATCTAGATCACCAAAATTTGGTATTTGAAAGATGTCATGGTTATCAAATTCGGTTGAATCCTCAAAAGTGCATCATTTTTGTTAGGGTCAGTCGTTTATTGGGATTCATCGTATTTAAGGAGGGGATTAGGGTCAATCCTTTAAAGGTTGAAAAAATACTATGATATATACCCTGTGCATGATTAGGAACCTTCAAAGTATCCAAGGGATGGATAATTTATTTCATTGATGTGTCGTAAATTATGAAAATTTGAGCAAGGGTTTTATGTGCTTGTTGAAGAAAGACAATTCATTCATAATGGATGAGCAAGCCCAAGAATCCTTTGACACCATTAATAAATCATTGGAATCGATCCATATGCTTAGTCCACCTAAATATAGTAGGGATTTATTGTTATATGTGGACAAGTCTTAAGAGACGTTTGGTATGGTTTTGGTTCAAGAGGATGATGAGCTCCATGAGCACGTTATTTATTATATTAGCTGAAATGTTACTAATGCTGAAATTTGATATACTCACATCGAGAAGTTAGACTTAGCGAATGTTCATGCAGTCCAATGATTAAAACAATATATCTTTCTTCGCCAAACTATAGTTATAGCTCATATCAATCTGTTTCAATTCGTCTTGACGAGTTAAATGATAGGGGGGAAATACAATAACTGAATTGTTATCTTGCAAGAATACGACCTCGAATTTGTTTCAGTGAAATCAAAGAATTCATTAGTATTTGCTGATTTGATGTCATATATCCCTACTATAGATGAATATATGATTCATGAGGACTCATTTGTGGATGAGAAAAGTTTTCTCATTTCATCTACAGACCCTTGGTATGGCTACATTATAGTGTATCCTCAGACTTTGAAGGTTCCCCCTCATATTGTTTGGGTATGAGAATCGATGAGAACAAGATAATGCTAAGAATTATCTTATTATCAGCGATGATTTGTATCACCATAGGGTATATTCCATTTTGCATCATTTTTTACAAATGATGAGGCTGAGGTTGTGCTAAGTGAATGCTATGGTGGGGCGTGCGGTGGTCATTTATCTAGGCTTGCTACAACCCAAAAACTATTAAGACTAGGTTATTATTGTCCATCTATCTTTAAGTATTTCATTAATGCAGTCAAGTGATATCACGCAGAACATGCGCTCGCATGTTGCCTCGTTACACCCGATTATCACTGTCGATCCCTTCACCAAGTGGGGGATGGATTTTATGGATTGAAATATAGCATTTTCTCAGGGGAAACATCACATTATTGTGTCATATATTATTACATGAAATGGGAAGATTCTATTTATACAATCAAACATGATGGTGAGACGACCTTTTACTTCGTATTCAACCACATTATCACTCGTTTCGGGATCTCGAAGGAGCTTGTCATTGACCATGGAAGGAAATTTAAGAATAAAATGATTGTGGAACTAGCTTTGAAATTGGGGTATAAGAAAGAACATTCTTCATCTTACTATCCCCAAGAAAATGGCCAAGTCGAGGCTATTGCCAAATCTCTTAATGATATTCTATAAAAAACCATCATACAAAGAAAAACTAATTGGCACATCATGCTATACCCTGCTTTGTGGGATCATCCAATTGTGGTTAAGAATGCCACTGTATTTTATGCATATCATCTAGTACATGTGGTGGAGTCGATTTTTTTGGTTGAATGCGATATACCTTGATTGAAACTAGCCATAGACTTTTAACCTGACACTTCCAAGTGAGAGGAATGTTTAGTACACTTATATTACCTAGATGAGAAACATTAGGATTTTTTGGTGGCTATAGACATAAATAATCTTCATGTAAAGGCCCAATATGATAAGTATATCCGTCCCTATTGTTATAGTGAAGGTGACTTGGTCCTCTTGTATGACCAAGCTATTGAAGCATTAGGGGCGGGTAATTTCAACTGCATGTGGTATGGAACTTACATTGTGAGATGTGTCCTAAAGAAAGGTCCCTATGAGTTAGAGGACTATGAATGGAATGTCTTAAAGGATCCTAAAGTTGGGATCTATCTTAATAAGTACTATGCTTTAACTTCATATTAGGTTGGTTCCTTGTATATTATTGTTTAGTTTTGTACAATATGTTTTTGGTTACCTTGTATTATTGTCAGTTTGATAGCATGATTCATATTCTTTGGCAGATGTTGGCAGAGTCATCAATGTACTTAGGATTTGTTGATGGTGCCAATTGCTACACCCAAAACCTAGATTCAGTTTCTTGGTGTCTTTAGGTGGAGTGTTCCTCTGACCATCTTAAAATTATATTGTCAAGTATAGTTTCATGATTGAACTATTACGTGATTCCATCTCCAATGGTATTGGAACACTTGAGGTTTTCTTAGACTCGCAATTGGTTTTTTCACAAATGAATAGCTTGTATCGTATTAGAGATCCTACATTATTGAGAAGATTCTTAAGGGTAAGATTGTAGGAGAAATAATTTGATTGCATTACATACATTCACATACCTAGACAATATAATCAAGTTCTCAATTCATATGAAAATTATGTTTTAGATTTGAATTTGTCACGTCATTAAAGAAGCATGTACATAAAAACATTCGCATTCATAAACATTTGTATATATATGAAACCGATCACTACAAACCTTTATTTTCATAAGAGTTCCAAAAATGGTATTTAAGCCACTAAAATATACATGGATGATACAAAATGACTATCCTTACATCTATTCATGTGGTCCTGGATGATTATCATGGTAACACGCTACAAAGTTTTCCAAACACATGAAAAACCTAACCACTGACGGGGTACCCCAACCACATGCAACTGCATCACCTCAGGAATGTCTTTGACTTATACCATGGGGATGTTGTTTATAAATTGGGACATTCTTCCATGTATGTTCTGTAATGTCCACTCGGAATCAATTCCTACCATCTCATCTCCTTTCCCCCTACATTGACGTAGTGGGAAAGAATCTGGTCATCGTGGAACTACGTCTGCACACAAAACATCATGTCAGTAGTTGATAACACCAAAAACATGTTTTTGATCTCCATATATATAAAAAATATAGAAAACGAATAATTCAAAAATATACATGGGATGTTATGAATATTTCGAAATGCATACCCTAGTGGTAATGTCATGTCTTGATGCCCATGGAATTCGATCCCAACATAGGGATAGTCATCTATGGCGATGATCTATCACTGCCACCAGTGGAATAAGTTAGGTGGGAAAGTAGTGGGTTCCATACCTCCCCTAACCTATGTATCACATTCATCCAACATGTCTTGGATGGATCTCGTAGACCATGAGGAGGGACCTCAACTCTAGGGATAAGACTCAGCACCCTCCTGAAAAAGAAAGTGCTCAATATGCTGGAAAACCCAATTTTTTTGTATACGGCCCAACTTCCACTCTATCAATTGTTGTTTCATGGTGTTAAAAAAAAGTGACCCATTCATAAACTATGGGCCTCATGCATTCTATAGTGTATAAAATGAGAGTCGATGATTCATGATGTAGTGACGTCCAGCCCGATATTCTAGCCAACACTAAAATGATTATCTTGAGACTGAGGATCTAGATTTTATTGATCGGGACTTGAGATCCCACCTTTTGAGTATTTGGAACACAATATATAGCTATATATTCATCGATGGCCATTCCTCCACCTAATCCATGAGACCATAAATTTACCACCTTTCCTAGTTGGGATAGTCCAATAATGAAGTGAATATCCTCTACCTCGAGTCTCAACAACATCCCATCTAGAAAGAATGCCTCAAAGTCTTGATCCCAATATTCCATGAACATTTGCAAGAGTCTTGGTTGATATCTCAAACTCCCAAGGTTCCAAATCTTATAAGGACCACATATTTGTAGTTCTTGTTGAGCGTTTTCATCACCATGAACAACCCTATCAATGTCCTCGTGTTCTTGTTCTCCCCACTCAAGCACCATCCTGCTAAAAGAAACCAACTTGTGTGATTTTTTACCTTTGAAAGTGACATGTGTGGCCTTATATGTTGATGTAATTGTAACTTCAGAATGTATCCACTTGTATTTATTATGTATTGTAACCCGATGTTTATTCCAGGATGTATTGTAATGTACTTGAGTCATGTCATACCCCGATGTTTATTCCGGGAAGTTTCTATAATGAGAAAGTCATGTCAAGTCATTGTGGGTAACCCTCCTATTGGTCAAGGGTTAAAGTCCCTACAGTTGTGGGGCCCTAGGGTTATTAGACTATCCTAGTGAATTCAACCCTAGGTGAGTCATTGTAAGTCAGGGCAATAGTCCCCACCATTGTGTTACCCTCCTATTGGTCAGAGGAGGCAAAGTCCCCACAAGTGGTGGGGCATTAGGGTTATTAGACACTCTTAGAGATGTTGGCTCTAGTAAGTAATTGTTAAGTGAGGACGACATGTTGGAGTGGTTTCCAAGTGAATGGAAGAATATAAATAGAGAGTGAGAGCCTCTCTATTTATCATACTAATACACACACACTCACTCATTGGGGTGCATGAGTGAGAGAGGAGAAGTTCTCTCAGTGTGAGAGAGAGAGACAGCTGCTGCCGGGAGATCATCTTACTATTTTCTAGTTTTACCTTTGGTGTTGATTCTATTTCTGAGGAAGTTGTGGGGTTTTCTCCTTTATGGTTTCCCCAAGGAAAATTCTTTGTGTCTCTTGTCTCTTGTGTTTTGCTTGTGTTATATTGCTGTGCATGTTATTCTCTCAGTTAAAGATCCTAAGATCATAATGGTAGCTTGAATGATAAAAATATAACATTATATGCAGGTTATAGTGATGACAAGTGCATATGTACATGGGAAAGCTTTACTTTTCCCATTTATAAATGGTCCTATACGTGACCTGATAACCTATCACTTGCATGGACCAAGAAACCCATCTAGGTGATACAAAACTTAAAAAATCACCATAAAAATGAAAACTAAAGTATTGAATGGATAGATCATGAGATTGTTAGTTACCTGGTCCGAATGATAGCCAATTTCATGTCATGTAGCTCCTAAATTTTGTGTTTAAAGTTTGGGAGTCCAATAAGATCCAAATGCACTATTGATGGGAAAAAATCAAATGGTATGGTAAAAAATTGATTTTTTACTATTTATTAAAAATTTCTACCCAAATCCTTAGATTTTGGACTCTTTACTGACTATTTACAACTGTTATGGGTTAACATAGTTATGTAGGGTCCTCTATTGGTGCATTTCGCTGATATTTTGGCTCATTCATGATCATGGAAGGAATAAAATTGAACTAGCATATAGGATAGTACCACTTTTCTCATGCATTGTGCAGTATCCCATGACTATGTCACATTAACCATAGGTACAAACCCTCTTTTTAATGTCATGAAACCATTCTGCTACTACTAGAAGTGTCATTATTTAAGTGGTAGAGCTTTCCCAATCATGGCTTCCCTAGATAGATCCCATTTTGTCACTTGGTGCCCATCTTGAGCATCCCCCCTTAAGTATGGGAGTTTGTTGTAGTCCCTCCATGCCTTAAAAATAAAATACATACTCTTATTTACATTTTATGCTAGTCATCTCCTATAGGGACTCTCGTTTTTATCAAGTTGTAAGTGCATTGCATGCGTTCACTTTTCATAATGATCTTAACGCAAACTCCCTGTTTCACATTTATAAGCCATATAACCCAATATTGTCTCAATTATATCCAAACAAATCCTCTAATTGATCTTTTTCATATTGATTATCCCATACTCAGAAGAAACATCACCCCAATTGTCCTTATCCTGCATATGCTTCCTTGCATTGAGCATAGGTATGTTCCACTACTTAGAACTAATTTGCTTTCCCATGAAACTCCTTTCCTCCTTGTTGTACTATAATAAATTTTACCCTTTATCATTATTCTTATTATGAAAAGACCAAAAAAATCATAAAACATAAAAATCCTGATATAAAATGATATTATCTTACATTAGTAGTTCTCATGTTTCCTTTGAACAAAGCACACTCGATGAGTCTATTCATCATTGGTTGGGTTTCTAGTGTGAAATTAGGAGTTGATGATCATCATTTAAAGATTTATCCACTGATTGTTTATGCTTCCAGTAACTATGGATCCTCTGTTGATTCCTCATGTGTCACAAAGTCATCCTAGTTTCCACTTTAAGTCTATGTTGCATAAGTGTCTCCATCTACCTTATGCTCTTGTTCAAATGAAGTATTTAACCTGATTCAACCATTCCTCAATTATGTTCACTCTACATGTCAACCATTCATGATACATTGGTTACTGGTTCATGCACATCTTGTTCGTCCAAGTTCTTCCAAATTATCTAGCCTGGTTGAGTGCCTCATGTTGGTTAATGGGGGATACTTTAATTTCCTCCTTCTAGTGGATTCAATTGCATCGAATTTAGATATAGAGTCCATTGAGTGCCTTGAGGCTTGTAGTCATTAGTGGAAGGTTCTATCACCATCGACATATTTGGGAATACATCAATGTCCCATGGTTGATGTATTTTTACAAGTGTTCAACCTCACCACATCTATTCACACTTGATTGAATGCACTCTATACCTTGATTCCCATTTTCACTATCGATGGGATTTCTTGCATCTGTTAATGGTATATATCAATGAAAAATAATCATATGATGGTTCATCATGTTATACCTCAACACCTTTATACATGTGATGGTACATGTACTATCAGCGGTTCGTGTAGAATACCTCAGAGTATGGTGGCATTTCATATATGCTACTTCCTTGATTGCGACAATATTTATGAGATTTCAGTTCTCATACCATATCAATGCACTTTATTATGTACCATATGTCTTCATTCAATATGGATACCATACTTCATTGTGTATTGTACGTGGTGATGACCACTCATGGCATGCATCTATTATTCCTATTCATGGCCATTGTACTGATATGTATTTGGGACTTCTATGTCTAATTCATATCCACAGTTATATGTAGAGAGTTACCATTGTATCATGGTGACAAGTGGTTGGTTATTCCACCTATTTTTTCACTACTTCACTCTAGGGAATATTATAACATATTTCATCCATCATGTACCCCTATAACCTCACAAATTAGGAGGCATCTGTTACGACGTGATTTTCCACAATTGATGCATCATGCCTTTATGGAGGTCCCTTGTCCCTAGCGAGACTCATTATACCCCATTTACTCACCATAGCCCCGAATATCCCATTTAACCCTTAAAAAACACTTTTGAGGATACACTTGACTCACAAATCTACAACTCACGTATATGAAGCTTGCACCACTATCACCTGTGTACATTGATATTTATGCTCAAAACAAAATATATTTGTATTTTTCCCCATCAAGTAATAAATGAATTGATCCTTATCCTTCCATATGCTTGGAAATTCTCTGATTCGACCCTTCACTTCCTATTGAGGGGCTATATATTGAGATATTGTGAAGCATTTAAGGAGGAGAACTTGGAGAGTAAGGATATTATACTGGAATTTTTCCCCATTCTTATATGCTTGAGTCTACATCCCTTTGTAATTTTTGGAATCCATTAGTGATATTTTCCCAATATTGACATTATCTTTGTGATATTTCCATTTTATGGAGGATTGACGTGGTGGAGGCCCAAGTGGAAGGACTTGGTTTCACGGTTACGACAAGGTGCCGACAAAGGTTGTAATTTTGTATCTCTATTTACGTTAATAGAAATATCCATTTTTCATCCAATTTCATGTGCAATTATGAATATTTGTATCCATGGATGTACTATCTTTGTATACATGTTTAAATTGAATATTCTATATTAGATACTTACGCATTATATACGATGCTTGTATATCTCTTTGTTGTTGAGGATGAAGTGTAGGGACAAGTTTTGATCAAGAGCTCAATGGTGGTATTCTTTGAAAATCCGGTTGAGGTATGATTCTTATCCCTTAGTGATTAGTTTATTTTATGTATATAGCATGCTAGAGAATGGATTAATTTTTTAGAATAATACAAAACACATTTCCATACTTAGGATACATTTATTAATCTTTATGATTAATTTCCTAGGTCATACACTAGCTAGTTGGCATCCACTTGCACCACATGGTCAAAAATTTCCAAAAATGTCTCCAGGAGTGCACTTCACCAATTCTCGATAAGATTATAAAAACTTTACATACTTCACATATTAGTAACTGCGCATTCCTTCCTTATCCAAAGTTAGACTACTTTTCAACAGCTTTAAGGAAAAAAGGTTAAAGCTAGCCATGTGGAAATTTCCTTGTTTTTTACACAACTCATCCTCCATCATTTTATCTCCTAAAAGCATGAGTAAATTAACTTTACATCACTTATAAACTGACATACATCATTCATCCAATTTGTTACCTCCTTGGTAGATTTGGAAAGTGTTTTATGCACCTAGGGGAGATATTTTACTTTTAGTAATACTGCTATTGTGAGGATTTAAATTTCCTCCTTAGGCATTAAAATATATGATGTAATTATATATTTGGACAACCTATTACTTTATAAGGTTGGATGATGTACCCTTATGCAATGCAAGTTAGCGTTACGCACCAATTTCAGTCTCCAATTTGAGTGGATTTATGCATGTCTTCTAGCAATTTTTTGTGAGTTCAATTGTATTAATAATGGGATTAATTTCCACATGGTATGAGAGCCTCTTTAGATATATTGGTCTCCTCTCTTATTTCTATTGTAGGATCAATAATCACTCTCACAAAGAGCGCGTTCAGTCTACTAGAGAGCGCAATTTCTCAAGAAATGGATCAATCTCACCATATCATCTTGACTCCATTCAACTACTTCAAATGGAAGGAATAGATGTATATTCTAATGAGGAGAAAGGGCCACTTCAGAGTCACCATGGAAACTGAGTCTGAGCCTAATGTATCTGTAGAGAAGATCAAGTGGAAAAACTAAAGGGATGGGGATTATGGTTTCTTGTGTCTCAGCATTTTGAGAGACCTTATTTTCCATCTAGATGCACTAACATCACCAAATGAAGTAGGAGAGGAACTCCAAACCTTGTTTTGAAATATATATGAAATGAGAGGACATTAACTAGAGAATTAGTTTGTCTCACGAAGTCCAAGCAATTTCAAGTTCTTAAAAATATACTTCTCTAAGTTTAAATATCTTGTTCTTCAATTAAAGTAGTGTGGTGTTGAAAAGAAAGATGAACAACTAGTATTTTCCATACTTTTGAAGATTTTCCCTAACTATTTTGTGTTTGTATCAACCTTCCATGACACAAAGTTGACAGTTCAAAACTGGAAGATTCCATCACTTGCATAGTTCATGGAATCCTTGACCCAGGAACAAGATAAGTTGGTCATGATGGGTACCATTAAACCTGCCAAAGATCAAGCTTTGGTTACTGGAGATTAAAATATGGATTCCAAAGGAAAGAAGAAGGCTAATTCAAAGAATCCTCTCGATCAAAAGAAATAAATGTCCAAGTCTCATGAGGATTCTTCGATCTCCAAGAATAATTCATAGAAGAATAAAGGTAAAGCTGAAATGAGCAAGTGCACATGCTGTGGTAATGGATTCCATCCATAGATATCTTGCATGAAGAAACAAATTGATATGTTGACTCAACTCCTTGAAAATCACAACATCTCTCTTCCTAAAGGTGCAAAGAAGAAGGAGGGTGCATCAAATTTTGAAGATAATGAGAGAGTTCATGCACTAGTAGAAAGCACTATAAGATCATCTTCCTTTATAATTGATTCTGGTGCTTCAAGACACATGGTTTTGACAAGGAAGGCCTTATCCTCTCTTGATGCTTCAAATGGCCCTAAAATTGTATTGGGAGATGATTTTGAAACTAAAAGTAATGGGAATGGTATAATAGATATTGAACATGGTTCATTGAATAATGTTTTTTTTGTCATGGGTTTTGCTTCCAACCTCTTGTAAGTCTATCAGATGACCCACACTAGGTCTCCTAAGAAGGTTTTCTTCACTCCAAATGATGTTTAAATCACTGAAATATTGAATTGTAGAGTCATAGAATTTTTTTGTTGTTGATCATAGCTCCAAATTGTACAAGTTATCACACTTCATGCCCTTCTCAAACCCCTCTTCTCTCCTCACTTATGATAATTAATCTATCAATGTATGGCATGAAAGGTTTGTCCATCTAAACTAAAATTACCTATCTGATTTGTGCGACAAAGACATGGTCATAGGGTTTCCTAAAATAAAGTTTTATAAAGGAATATGTCAAGGATGCATCCTAGGAAAACACCCAGAGCACAAGTATGAGGGATCATGTCATGATAAAACCTATGCACTCCTTGATCTTATTCACAATGTATAGCTGGTCCTTTTCTTTTAGATGTACCACATAGAGAGTCATCCTCCATGAGATTTGTTGTGTCAAGTCCAGAATTTATGTTATATTAAGTTCATATCCTCTCCATGACACTTGTTGTGTCAAGTCCATAACTTATGTTGTATTAAGTTCACTAAATTATTGTGTTGTGTTAAATAGCTTGTGTTGTATCAAGCTAGGACCTTCATCATGTCCTATTTGGGAGAGATGATTGTACTATGATCTTATGGTTAAGATCGTGACCTTATGTTAAGGTCTGAGACTTGTGTTGTATCAAGTCATAAACTTATGGTGTATTAAGTTCGTATGAATTATGTTGTATTAAATCTCAAGAATATACTATGTGATGTATGGTTAGTCATGGAAAACAAATGCTACAAGTCTCCTTTATGGATTAGCTACCCCTAGAGTGATTTACTTTAGCATGTGACTATATTACCTGGGGTAATACATAAATACATAGGTTTGGAACAATTATTATGAGTATGATATGATATAGAATTAATCATAAACACATATGGACCATGTAGAGAAAATTAATATAAGCACAGAGATAGAGAGAGAATTTGAATTTCCCATGTATGCCTCTAAGTGAACCAAAATTAATAACACATTAGTTGAGTCTTAGTTGTGATAAAACATGTTCAAATAATTAAGAAATCGACTCCTTAATTTATGCAACTGGTTGCTGAAGATGACATTGATGCAGAAGAACTAGTTACAATTAGTTATGTTTAGTTACATTCAATTTTGTTCAGTTCTATTTATTTATCATCAGTTACATTCGGTGATGTTCAGTTACATTCAGTTCCATTTAGTTACATGCAATTCCATTAAGTTCAGTTTAGTTCATTCAGTTAACAACTCGGTTAGAGGTAGTTAAACTAAGTGAATTAGTGGGGGACATGGTTGAATATGAGACATCATTCTTAGTGTTAACAAGTTACTGAATCATGAAAATATTCACTACCTTCCTTGTATGACCTAATTTGACTTGTTATTAAAGTGTTATGCACTTGGAAACATCATCACAGTGTTCCATTTGATCTCTACTCTCTTGTGCTCTTGGAAAAGGAAATATGCTATTGTGTTGTAAACATTATATGCCTATTATTAATCATACTCTAAGATTGTTTGTTGGGGTTTTTATCCTCCTAATAAGTGGAGGATTTTCCAAGGGTGTATCATGTGTTCTATGGTTTAATTTACATCTTTGGAATTTTGATGGGATCTATATGCACTGTAATTGTGGATTAAAGTTTCAAAGTTCAAGTTTTTTCATATTTTCTCAAACACTAACATGGTACCAAAGCAAGGGCGTGCAAGAACTTAGTTTGTGTAAGCAACTGAATCCTACACAGATCTTGAAGTTTTGAGTAAATATCTTGGAGCCATGGAATCGATCTCCGTCCAATCCAAAGGCCGACTTGAAGGTGCTTTCAACTTCAATAGATAGAAGGCGAGGGTGTTATGCATTCTTAAAGAGCATGATATATATGCCTGTGTGACTTTATTGAGTGAGGATCCTCTATCCAATGCAAGGTGAATTAAAGAGCAATTCAATATGCACCATTTTTGTTACTTTTTGAAAGACAAATTTCGTGGAGACGTTCTGATCAATATGTGATGAATCAGGAAAAACAGTTGAAAACCTACTTTCCAAATTGCCTGATTTAGCTTAATTGTTAGGATATTTCAAATATTTGAAACTTTTTGAGAGATGCAACTAGGTATTTGAAGATGAAATTCTTAGAATTCCTATTATGACAGTTTTCCCAAAGTTGATGAATTGATGGAATAAACCCAAGATCTATAGTTTGGATATTATCATTATTAAATGGATCTCGTATATAATGAGAACCTCGTAGATTTGAGATATCATCCAAAGAAGAGGATTATAATTGGAAGATCAATTATACCGATCAATACCAAAGGACTCCAGTAATATCTGCAACGAAGCAGAGATCAAGAGGGAGCATGCAAGACAATAAATGATAAGCACCCATTTTTTTATTATATGTTATTTAGATCTATATGTTTTTGAATGTTTTCATTATAGACATATAGATATTCGTATTCGAGGACTTGGAATTGTGCTTATTATATGCATTGTTTTTTTTGTCTTTATTGGTATGTTATCAATCTCATGAGTCCATATTTTTCAATATGATATAGGACTGATATAAGACTTATGTAGGAATCATATATACTCATATATTATTGATATAAGTATGAAAAAATCCTTCATAAGACATGATATTTAGGACTGCATGATTGCTTCATAAGATGTGAACATAGGACTACATGATTGGCCAGATAGAGGGCTACCTGTTTACCTCTTTGGATATGAACATGGCGTTCCATATTTATTTCATAAAAATGAATTTTTTGGACTGATATGGGACTGATATAGAGAATTCATGCTTGTTCATTAGATATAACAGATAGTTGAGATGTATTTGGTTAGTTCTAGGTATAGCAGATAATGTCTCCCTTATTGAGAGAGAGAGTGTTAGATGTACAACATCGGGAGTAATCCTCCATGAGACTTGTTGTGTCATGTTAGAAAATTATCTTGTATTAAGTTCACTAACTTGTTGTGTTAAGTTAACGAGCTTGTTTTGTATCAGGTTAGGACCTTGATCAAGTCCTTTTTGGGAGAGATGGTTGCACTAGGATATTATGGTTAAGATCATGACCTTATGTTAAGATTCGAGACTTGTGTTGTACCAATTATATAACTTATTATTTATTAATTTCACATGAATTATGTTGTGTTAAGTCTCAAGGATATACTATGTGATGTATAGATAGTCATGGTCAACAAGTGTTACAAGTATCCTTTAGGGATTAGCTACCCCTAGAGTGATTTACTTTAGCATGTGACTATATCACTTGGGGTAATACATATGATCATGGTTTCATAACAATTCTTATGAGTATGATATGATATAGAATTAATGAAAACACATAAATACCGTGCAGAGAAAATTAATACAAGCAATGAGATAGAGAGTTAATTTGAATTTCCTAGGTATGCCTCAAAATAAAATAGTAGAAATATTCTTCAGACCTGATAAACAAGTTCAACGTGAAAGTTTTAAAACCAATCAAGACTCATTTCCTCTTAGGGGTTAGGATTGAACAAGCAAAATCAACTCCTTTGGTGAACAATACTTTGTACAGAGAGCTAGTTGGTTGTCTTCTCTATTCGAATCACACTCAAATTGATATTTATTATACAATGAGTGTGGAATATAGACATATGGATCAGATGCATGATATATATTGGAGGAAAACCAAGAGAATCTTGCACTTTGTGCAAGGAACCAAGACACATGTGATTCACTATGTTGCAAAATCTGACCTAGAGTTAGTTGGTTTTAGTGACTTTGATTGGAAAGGTGATAACACTGATAGAAAATAAAATTCTAGGTATGTGTTTATGTTTGCATATGGAACAATAAGATAGTCAAGTAAAAAGAAAATTTCCATATCACTTTCTTCTATAGAGGAATAATATAGAGAATTTTAAATGCAACTACCTAATGTGTATGGTTTCAGGGCATACTTGGAGAGTTTGAGATCGAGTCTGACGCTTCGACAGTCATATTTTGTGATAATAAAAGTGATGTTTGGATATCAACAAACCCAGTATAGAGGCACTGAACCAAACAAATATATATCCATATGCACTACATCAGAGGACTTGTGCATGATGAGGTCATTCCTTTGCACTGTTGCGCATCATCTGAGCAAGTTTCATACATCTTCACCAAGGAATTATCTGACAAGAAATTCAACAATTTCAAATAAATTCTTGGGATAGATGATCACATTGTGAATACTAATTGAAGATAATATTTCACAATTTTTGTTCATTTCCATGTTTTGAGGGAGGATTTTCCCCTTGTGGTTTTTCCTCTTTCATTGCTTTTATGGACAAGTAGTATGTAAAGGGTGACTACGACTTATTTCTAGTCCCTTTATATCCGATATATTTCTTATATTTCACATAATTCATAATTAATAGGTGTTTTTATAATAATGAAAAACCCATTCCCATACTTAGGATACATTTATTAATCTTTATGATTAATTTCCTAGGTACTACACTAGCTAGTTGGCATCCACTTGCACCACTTAGTCAAAAGTTGCCAAAAATTCCTCTAGTATTGAAATTCATATATTTTGGATAATAGTCTAAAAAATATAAAGACTTACAATATTAGTAACTATGAATTCTTTCCTTATCCATAGTTAGACTTATTTTCAATCACTTTAAGGAAAAAATGTTAAAGCTAGTCAGATGGAAGCTGCCTTGTTTTTTGCACAACTCATACTCCATATTTTTCTCTCCTAAAAGCATGAGATTATTTGATTTCAATCACTTATAAGATAATATAAATAATTCATCCAATTCCTCACCTCCTTGACTGATTCAGAAAGTGTTTTATGCACATAGGGGGATTTTTTTACTTTTAGTAAGGCTGCTATTGTGAGGATTCAACTTGCCTCCTTAGGAATTCGAATATATGATGTAATTATATATTTGGAAAACCTATTTTTTTATAAATTTAGATTATATACACTTATGCAACACAAGTTAGTGTTATGCACCCATTTTAGTCTCAAATTTGAGTGGATCTATGCATGTATTCAAGCAATTTTTTGTCAATTCTATTGTACTAAGACTAGGCTTAATTTCCACATGATTTAGAGTGTCATACTATATATTTTGGTCCACCCCAAGCCATAGGAAATTTTTCTCCTTAAATTAAGGAAAGGATTCTGATCATCCTGAAAGAGCATGATTTGGATGGATACATATGCAAAGTTATTAAAGCACAGACTACTAATGTTGGGTGCACTTATTTCAAGAGCAATCAAGCCAAAGAAAATGGAATCATTTATGATTTTGTGAAAGAAAATTTGATGCCAGTTATTAATCCATTCAAAACTGCAAAGGAGTGCTTCAACACTATGACCAATATTTTTGAGAATAAGGATCCTAGTTAGAAGAGAGACTTAAAGAGCAAACTTTGAAATGTGAATATGGAGACAAACGAATCTATTACTTCTTTTTTCACAAAGATATCTTTGGTAAGAGATCAACTCTTGATTATTGGAGTAATTGTCATTGATGATAATATGATACAAACTATTTTCGATGCTCTTCCATATTCATGGGAGAATGGTAAATAGTTGAGATGTGAAATTAAAATTTTAAAGAATGTGGCATTAGTGCCTATAAGAAGAAGGGTGAATTCATAGCATAAATGCTTCCTCCAAATAAAATAACCTTTCTCTTAAGACAAGTATGACGAGAATAAATAAATCCTTTTCCAAAAAGAAGTTTCCTCATTAAAAGGAAAAAGTATTCATCAAGAGCATTGATAAGTCTAAAGTCAAACGCTTCAACTACAATAAGAATGGTCACTTTGAAAGTGAATTCAATACTAGGAAAAGAGAAAAGTTCAATGGTATGTTTCATGCTTCTAATACTAGAGATGAACCTAAAAGAAATAATTCTTCCCAGGATAAGGAGATAAGGAAGGAGTATTACCTTGTCTCAATTCTAGATAGATCCATTACCACTAGTGTTGTAATATGGTTGGTGGATATTGTTGCATAAATGAATATGATTGGATATAGGAGCGCTATCACAAATATGAAGGAAAATATGTTCTAATATAGCGTGAATGTTGGATATAATACCCCATATTCAATCCAAAGAGTTGGATCCACTTATTTTTAATTAAATTCAGGAGATGTACTCCATGTTGATGAAATTTCATATGTCATTGTTCTAAATAAAAACCTCATGTTTGTTTAAGTTCTAGGAGATAAAGGTTTCAGAGTAATATTTATGGAAAACAAAGCATTCTTATGGCCTAAGAATATCGACTTGAATTATGCAGTTCTAGGGAGGTCTCTACAAATTTCCTTGAAAGTTAATTTAATCCATGATCCATGACACAATCAGTCCTTGTGAGCTGTGGCATAGGAGGCATGGTCATATTCATTTAAAAGTGCCACCTGGATTGCAAAATATGGAAAGAAGAATGATTGTGCTTCAATTTGAGCATGATGGTATTTTTAAAGGTTGTTCTCTCAGTAAGAACATCAAGAATCTATTTCTAAGAAGTACCAAAATATCCAAAGGGATCCTAGACTTGATCCATTCATATCTACGTGGTCCTATGTGAGCAGCATTCTTTAGTGAAATATCTATACTATTTGATTTTCATATATGACTTCTTTCGCAAGTATTGGATATATCTTATGAAGGAAAAGAGTGAAACTTTCAACAAGTTTCAAGAGTTTAAAACACTGATTGAGAATCAGATTGGAAATCACATTCGTGCTTTGAGACATGATAATGGAAGAGAGTTTGAATCTCATGCATATAATGATTTCTGCTGAGATGCAAGGATAAGAAGACAATTGAATGTATCTTATGTTAATATTTCAATGGTTATACAATATCTAAGAACATTTAGAATCATAACATAATAACCATATACAAAAGGATCACTGAAATAAACACAAGAACAACCACATAAAAGAACATAGAGATTTATCCTGGGAAACCCTCATGGGCAAGAAAACCCAGAAAAAATTCCTCGATATAGATTTCAACCAATTATAGTGTAAGATCCAAACAATAATACTTATAAGACCCTAAGCATAATCCTGGACTACTTCCTCTCTCCCAGATGGATTGTTATTTCCCTCTCCAGTGCAACTGCTGAGTTTTGGTTCTTGTACAAATGAAGGAGGAACCTCTCCTATTTATATTGATCAAATGAGAGGCATAATAACCCAAGTGGACTGAATTCTCCTTAATTCTTGGGCTGACTTGCCTTGGGATACTTAAAAATACATTTAAAAATACTTTTGTGGGTACTACTGATCTGACTTGCAACAATGGTTTTACCTAAATAATTTACATGAACAAATACATCAAGAAAATCCCTAATCAAAGGAACAACATCTCCGGAAGGGGTAATAACAATAATAATACAAAATAGAATATATTCTGTAGTCACATTTCTTTAACACTACCTCTTAACAAGGAAGGTGTTATACAATACAAAAACACGTCTGTGCAACTGAATTATGAATTTATATGTCATAGGAATTTTTCACAATTACATCCACATCATCATCATATGTGGAACATCGTCATCACGTACATCTCTATCATCATTGTTGGCATCATATCAAGAATTATCATCTCTGGTATCATCTTGAGCATCATTATCTCTGGAATTATCTCGAGCATCATCATCTCTGGCATCATCTCAAGAATCATCATCTTTTTCATATTCTAGAGCATCATCTCTAGTATCATCTCGAGCATCATCATCTCTTCCATCGTCTCGAGTATCACCTGCACTATAAGTATATAAATATTTAGATAAAAAAACCATAGAATAATTAAATGTTGGAACATCATCATCTTCATCTGAATGAAGGAACTCATCTACAAGTGAATGTAGGACCACTCTCCAAAAGAGAGTACTAACATCATAGACCATCCTTAGCATACCAGTTCTAGGACCACTCTCAAGAGAGTGTTCTTGTCTACGAGAAAATCCTCAGAGAGGATATCATTGTATGAAACTAAATGCATATCTCATCTACAACTAAATGTGGGGCCACTCAACATATGAGAGTACTATTGTCCATAGGAACATCCTCATCCTGTTAGTTCTAGGACCACTCTCAATAAGAGAGTGTTCTTATCCATGGGACAGTCCCCAGAGAGGATAATATTTTTTGCGACTGAATGCATATCTCGTCCACAACTAATTGCATGACCACTCAACATATGAGAGTACTATCATCGTATAGCATATTCAACGTGTCAGTGCTAGGACCAATCTCAAGAGAGTGTTCTTGTATACGAAACCATCATATAAGTGAATGTAGGATCACTCTCGAGAAGAGAGTACTATCGTCGTAGACCATCCTCATCCTGTCAGTGCTAGGACCACTCTCAAGAGAGCGTTCTTATCTATGTCACCATCCTACAAGTGAATGTAGGATCACTCTATATAAGAGAGTACTATCATCTGTAGGACCATCCTCAGTTGGTAAGGACTAGGACCACTCTCAATAAGAGATACTGTTGTTTTTCTCAAGACCATCCTCAAGAAAGGATACTATCATCCACAAGTGAATGTAGGATCTCATCAACATCTGTAGGAACACTGGCCTTTTCTGCATTTCCATCACTGTCATCTTGTCATCACTCCCTCTTTCCAGGGAGGTCCTTTCGAACTACACCAAGCTTGTCTCTAAAGTGTTCAAACTTTGCATGAGATAGAGGCTTAGTCAACACATCAGAAACTTATTCCTTTGTAGAAACATACTGGAGTTTCACAACTCTTTTCTGCATTGTATTCCAGATGTAATGATACTTTATCATTATATTCTTTGACTTATCATGAAACATCGAGTTCTATGTCATCTTGATGAAACTCTGGTTGTCAAAATAAATATTCTTCTCATCTATATTCACAATCCTTCCAATAGTTTGTGAATCCATACTACTTTACTACAAGCTAAACATGCTGCAATGTACTCAGCTTATTTCTACTAAGCCATGAGATCACACCTTATCCTAAACATCCTTAAGTGTTGTTTTTGTCTTCAACACTTCCTCTTTGTATCTACAATGATTTCAGCATGTCAGGTCAACGACATATCTCAGTCTTCCACATTCAACCTTAAGGTAAATTTTGGAACCCACTTTAGTCTTGGTAAAGAATTAGTCCATCAGGAAGTTGTCCATTATGTCGTATGATGTCGAACTCAGAAGTATTATGCATTCACTCCCTTTCAAGTAGAGCATCATCCTCCCTTTGCATTTGTACTCTATGTATCAAAACATTATGTATTGGAGTGATAGGTAGTATCCTCTGCTTGCGATATTCCATATATCCATATTAGGTCACTGGATACCAAGATAATCTATCTTGAACTTTGTTGAAAAGTTTCTCTTGCACCCATATATCATCTTGTTTTCCTCTACAAGCTTCCATATTCAACACTGTATTAAAGGTTGAGATCTTCATGACTCTAGATGGTATTCAAGCTCCTCATATGTTTATACATGGGTTCCTTATGAGGTCGTACAAATCCTTTTGTGCATATGTGGTTCTCTGATTGATATACACTTCTACTTCACTAGAGAAGTGTGTCTAGCCAATGGAGTGTGTCATGCCATAGTCTACTCCCTCTTTATGAGAGGAACCATGAAACTTGATTTGTATCCCTCAATGTTGTCATTTGATGCATACTTGATCTTGTATATCCACATGGAATACACTACGGACTTCCCTTTAGGTCTCAAAACTAATTGTATACATCATTCCCCATGATCAACTGGTACTCTTTGATCATATATTCTTCTGTTTTTCATTGGATACTTCTTCATAGATGGAAGGGTCTACATCAGTGATGTCACTCAATTGTGCCACATAACTAAACTGTATCTTAGGCCTATTTACTTTAGTTGAAAGTCCCATCATACTTTTCTTCAACTTGAATTATCTCTCATGCACAAGGTGGTCTTCATCTCTCGGGGTTGATCTACCACTCTCTTTAGGTCATATCATTATTATTATATTCTTTTGAAGATACTTCTTCCGCCACGATGTCTCTAAACCTATGAGCTTCAGATTCATCTTCATGTATATTGATTGGATTCTATCTTCTAACTAAATTGGCTTCACTTGTTCTTTGGAACACGTCTCATCCTTCTTTTCTTGTAGGTTATTGTACATGATATTTCCTACAAGTCAAATAGTAGCATGGTTAGAAACATTCCATAAGACATATTCATAATGAAAAATTCTTAAGCATAAAGATATAATCATGCAAATATTTTAGCCAATACAACATTCATCCATATACCGTATAAACATAGAATATTTCTAGATTCCTTCTATCTCTACCATAACATTATTGAGATTGTGCACTAATGCCAACATGTCAATGAAAAGGTTTCATTCTAGATAAGTACAAATCAAATGTTGTATCGCACCATAGGACACTTACCCACCACATGCATATTAGTAGTATATTGTTCATTAATGCAAACATTCTATCATGCATAATTCATTTCCTTGAACATATATATGTACAGAACTAAACAATGTCATTTAAGAAACTAGATATATAGGAAATGACAATTCAAATACTTATATTTATTTGTTTGGTGGATGGACTTCTTCTCGATAAGAGTAACTAGAGCCTTCTACTTCATCATCTAATTCTGGGAACCTGTCTTTGTTTGCTTGGTGGGTGGACTCCTTTTTATGTCCTGGATCCTTCTACTTCCTGTGTAGTGGTTCTGAGTGCCACTAAATGCATTCCTTCTTATCCAAATATTAAGACAAATAAGAGTATGGTATTTGTCGTGACTATTAGAATTCATGTTTCTCGTCACTTGAGGAATATTCCTTTTCTTATCTGAATATTTTATTAGTTGGTTCATCATCTTCAGTGGTGTGAGCATGATGTATTTTCTTATTTGAAATCTTGTTGAAGGAGCCTCTATTTCCGGGACAAGATTTGTAGTAGTGTCCCTTCTCATCACAAGTGTAGCATCGAATGTTTGGAAGGATCTCTTCTGAATTCCTTTTGTCTTATGTTGTGATGATTTTCCTCCTTCTTTCTCTTATTTCTTCTTGGACTAGACTGTGAGAGCTTGAACTTCAGTTTCTCCCATCTTCTCTTATTATGAGTCAAGATTCTTCTTGTGTGCATTCTTCACATAGTCTGCTGAAAGAGATCAACTTCCTTTTTGCACATATTCCTTGAATGAATGAATCTTATGATATTTGGATTCCTTTCAGGGTGTTCATAGCAATCTCTCTTTCTTACATAGACTCTTTTACTTCTTTAAGTTGTTCCTTGATTTGAGCAGCCCTTGTGAAGTGAGACTGCATGGTCTATGAGTTCTGTATCTTCACATTCTTCAGTTGGTTCCTCAATGCCCTCTTTTTGTTGATATTATTTCCTTCATATAGGTTTTCCATTGTATCAAATATCTCCTTGGTATTATAGAAGGATGATACATGTGAGATCCAATGGAGACGAAAATAATCCTCTTGTATTTGACGAAGTCCTTCTTGTGCTTTGTTTTCATCTCCCTTTGGATCTGCAATTCTTCTTTGACATAGTTCTCGAGTTCATGCTTCTTCAAGTATGAGAATAAATATATAATTTCATGCTTGTAGGTTCACGGTTCCTTCAATATTGTTCTCAATCTTGGTACTGTTTCTCATCATGATTAAAAATGAGAGCCTAAAATGAAAATAGAGAGGATAGAACTTACCAATGGGATTTCTTTAACTTGATGCTTGCTTGAAATTTTTTTTTAAGACTAATTCTGTTGGACCTAGGGTTTGACAGATAAACCCTAACTTTTCTTCAACTTAGGTATATTTCATATCTAATTGGATAGAAAGATGTGGCTCCTCAAGGTGAGGAGAGAATCATACTCGTTTTCCCGAAATTGTGGACATAACTGCAAAATATATGATGCCCTAGTTTTCCCCGGCAGTAGAGTTAGGTCAAAAATTGAAAGTACTGAGAATGATAAACTTATTCCATAGACATATCCTCCCTCCTAATGTGATTTTTATAGTACTTGTTTTTAACCTGATGGGTGGAAAGAAGTTCCCTAGTTTTTCTCCAGTTTCTTTTGCAGAATTGACTGATCTTGTTTCTACTATAGATCCAATTTTTTTGTTTCTAAAGGTATGTGTTGGGTCATGGATTTGTTCATATTTTTATCACTTATCGACATCTATTTCATTTATATTCTTCCTTTTATTATCCATTTATCACTCCATTTTCCATCCATTTGTTGTAACTTCCCGTAAAATACCATATTACTCCCATTGATGCTTTAGTGGTTAATAATGATTATTTTCCTTTATTTTTGATGAATTGAAGAATATTGTGCATAATTTTACTAATGATGGTTTGTGGATTTATTTTTCATATTAACAGCAACAACACTCATGGTTCAATCCTCCAAAGTTGGCATGCTAGCACACGTCGACATGGAGATTCACAACATGGTTTCATTCCTAGGATTCATTATGTGGATTTGTGATTTCAATTCGTGCTCAATTACAACATGGTAGCCTCTAGCTCATGATCAAACAGACTTAAGGAAAAACGCATGCTAAATAAGAAAACATTGATTTGTGTCACGATTTGAGAGCAGATGGAAAAGAATATCTAAAATATAGGACATGGGTTTTGTGCGTAACGGCCTCAGTTACTTGAATCGTGAGGAAATTTCCAAATAAAGATATATTTTGAGATATAATGGTAGTTCTTTGAGAGGGTATTTTCTATATTTGTAGTTATGGTCAGTTCTCAAATTAGCAAATTTGTTGAAACACATCACAAGTTGGGGACTCAGTTTCTCATTCTCCTGAGAGAATTTTATGTATAAATATGTAATAATTATGGTGTATTGAGGGTTAGTAGGAGAGGAGAGAAAGTAGTGTTATGATGTATAATTTGATCCAGATCTATTGTAATAGTTCCATTCTAGTAACACATGTTGGCAGTTTCTCAATTCTAAAGTTGTAGACCTTCGTTGTGGAGATCAAGATATGCTCAATGGAGGAAGGGCCCTCTTCCCTGAGAAGATGCTGGTAGTGTTGATTGTAAGTGTTTTATTGTGTAGATTTTTTTATTATTTATTTCATGCTTTCATTCATTATATTATTTAGTTCATGCTTTCATTCATTAGATTTATCATAGTTTTTTTTTTCTGTTAATTCAATTTCATATATCGTTGGCCAACATACCATTTCTTTCATATTTATGTAGATAGATCTTTCTTTGTAAGAGTTGGTTTTGTTTTTATATTTACAGTGTGATTTTATGAATAGGTTTGATGTTTGATTTATTTTCAAGAAGGTGTGATCTAGTTTACAAAGAGTTTCAAATTCATACCAATAGATCAACAATGTCAAGTAGAAATTGTGCTTGGGTAGACATTGTATGATATCTTTGAAATAAACTACTTCCTCGGGTTGATAATTTATGTTATGAGAGTTTCACTTGTTTATTTAATTAGAAAATTAATCTTCCCAACAGTCTAAAAATTCATCGTAACATATATGGATCTCTCTTATTTCCAACTCCATAGGCTAGAGAATAATCCAATTCTCTAAGTGGGACTTTTGTGATGTTTCTCAAGGTGACTTGTTTGAGCACTGTTCAGCATAGAGAACTTGTATGGAATTATGCATGTCACTGTTTCACCTTTGGGGTATGAAACTATGACCATAGAAACTACCATTCATTCCCTATATGAAACATCTCGAGAAAAATTATTTGGACCTTCCTAGCTCGAGATATTGCAATTCTCCGTAAGTCACTTGTTTATGATTGTATTATGGAGGAGGATGGAAACCTAATTTGGAGGAATCATATCTTCTTGAAGTATAGAGAATATGAATTTGAAAATTTCACCCTTGGTACAATATATTTTCAACTTTGTTCCGTAAAATTTTGAAATCCTGATCTTTCTTTAATTTCAAGTTATAACGAAAGTGCCAAGATGACTAGTTTTGGTATTCTAGGGCTTTCAAGCATGAAACCCTAATATTTAGTAGCTGTAGCTGTAGTGGTGTTTCAGTTGCAAAAATACTTTTTTCAAGGTGGCTCTAATACAACATTAATATTTCAATGGTTTTACAATATCTAAGAACATTTAGCATCATAACATCATAACCATATGAAAAAGGATCAATGAAACAAAGACAAGAACAACCACCCAAAAGAACATAGAGATTTATTGTGGGAAACCCTCACGGGGAAGAAAACCCAACAAAAATTCCTTGATATAGAATTCAACCAAGTACATTGTAAGATCCAAATAATAGGACTTATAATACCCTAAAAATAATCCTAGATTGCTTCCTCTCTCCTAGAAGGAATTCTCTTTTTCTCTCTAGCACAAGTGTTGAGTTTTATTGCTTGTCGAAATTAGGGAGGAACATATCCTATTTATACTGATCAAATTAGAGGCCTAATAACCCAATTGGTCTGACTTCTCCTTGCTACCATGGCCTAATTTCCTTGGGATACTCAAAAATACATTTTAATAATAGTTTTGTGGGTACTACTGACCCGACTTACAACGGAGGTTTTACCTCAAGACTTTACATGACCAAATACATCAAGGACATCCCTAATCAGATGAACAACATCTCTAGAAGAGGTAATAACAACAATAATACAAACTAGAATTTCTTTCGCAGTTACATTTCTTTAACATCTTACAACCCGCAACCGGAGAAAATTTTAAGGGTGAGATTTAGCCCATGGGAGAAATTAGAGGGGTCGCCAAAAAGTAGAGGGTGATTTTTTAACACAGCAAAGATTTTTTGAATTTTATTACAATACGAAAATTTTTATTAAACCCCAAACTATATAAAGTATATTAGCTAATAGTGTGAAAGAGGGAAAACCAAAATTTGTCATTAAAACAACAGCCAAAATCATGCGCTCGCCCCTGATTTTCGGTAATGGAGGAAAACAATTGTTGGTTTGCCCATCATTTTTGGTGATGGAGCGAAAAAATTACTGATTCACCCTACATTTATGGATCTTACAGTAAATAAAAGTGAGGTCGCCCTAGTTTTATGGATCTTACTACAAATTCTAGTTAGTTCTCCTTCAATTAGGGGATTTGGAGCAATTTTTTCAGAGTATCAGCCCTTCATGGTTGATTTTTCCTAACATCTACCTTAATGGAAGCTTGAAGAGTGATTTTTACCTTCAATCGCTATGAATTTGACCGTTTCAGCCCCAAATTCGTTGGGAAGAGCATTTTTTAATTCTAGAATGTTCCAAATTTCAGAGGAAAAAAAATGAAAGATTAGGAACACATTGGTCCCTATATAATGCCACGGGAAGTAGCAATTCACCCCATCTGAAGAATAAATTACATTCAGGTTTGGAATCTAATTCAATTTTTATTCGGGTCTAGACTCTACAATATTTATAGAGGTTTGTGAATGTTATGTGTCTCAAATTCCCAGTTTTTCAAATGAGTTTCTCATATTCTTTCCCCCATTTGTTTTCCCTTCAATTCGGTACACTTTAGTGTAATTTTGAGCATTTTCATAGATTTTTGCGAGTTTCTTATTTGAAAGTTGTTGATTTTATTTTAATTATACTAGAGTTACTCAAGGCTAACCATTTTCCCTTTGAAAATTCATTTCAGTGTCTTAGGGATAGCTATAACGTCCCTGACCCTCTGACCGGGCAAGAGCATGCTACTATACGTCAAATCATTTGGGCATCTAGCCCCATGAAGATGAACATACATACATATAGTGTTGAAGCATGATACTTAAAGCATAAAATATTTTACGAAGCATAATCATTCATATACACAATGGAAGAAAAACATATCAATCGACATTCATGCATATATAGATCATCATTTAACATGTATATCATCATTAGTCAATGGTAAATATGTAATTGCAGACACAAGTTAGGAAATAGTACTTATCTTATAGAGAACTTGTTCCGCAACCAGCTACATTGCTGCAACGTTCCACCCAACCATAGGGCTGTGTGCTCCTTAATCTCTCAGCAACGCTGCCACCCCTGAGACGAGCATGATTCCCCAAGGAATAAGGAACTAACAGATTTACACATAGCCAAGGATAACAACACCACAAGGGTACATAGTTCAGCTAAGCCAACACCATTAGGTTTATCAGGCGAACAATAGATTAGCCAAGCCAACAAATTTGGGTTTATCAGGCCATCCAGGAGCTGGGAAAGGCTAATTCTAAGCTGGTGCACTGACACCATGACCATAATGGCTTCTAGAACACCCACACACACCCAACACAAGGAAATTAGTCCTTTATCTGCAACGTAGTCCATCATACCCTGATCTCCCTTCCAGTGCTATTCAAGGGTTGTGGAGAAGAAGAACAGCTCAGCGGCTCTATCTATGTGGTTCTCAACCCACCAGGTTTATCAAGCACCTTAGGCCCTCATTCACAACTCCAATGTAGTCCGGGGACAAAACCGCTGCATGCAGCAGCCAAACAGCTCTTCGGGCTTTTACAAGGGAAAAAAACGGTTCAATAATCTTTCCCATTAACAGCCCATGAGAAACCTGAGCCCACAACACAAAATTTTCAATGCAATCACTGAAGAAAAATACATAGTCCAGCAAATGGGAAGAGACTGAATCTCAATCTGTGTGTGAAGGAAAAGAACAAGACACAACTAAAACACATAGTTGGAAAGGCAATCACGACCACAATTCCACAATGGAATAACAGCCAACAAACCACAGAGGAAAGCCACGGCAATCTACAGCAATTTCCACATTATACATGAAAAACACAGTCAGAAATACGTGGAGGAAGCTGCAACTGACGATCGGTGAGGAAAATCACAACAGTCTAACAATGGTGGGCAAATACCAATGCTCTGCGTGAACAGGGGAAGAAAATTCACAGACTAGCAAGGTGGTGTAAGAGGAATGGCGAACCCCACATCATGGATTGTCAATCCTTTTAACTCATCCCACGTGAAGGTGGACGGATATCCACCAATCGGATAGTTGATAGACCATCCACAATTCAGAAGGTGCATCGTGCATAGAGTGCAGGCGCATGGGGAGAATGGAAATACTGGCGTAGTGGCCTTGCTGTCAAGGAATAGATTCCCCACTAACAACAAAACAATGAAGGGTGGTGTTTGGATGAGACAAGGGAGGATGAGTGAAGAGAGTGGTGACACATGGATTCCCCCACCCCCCCATGGCTCAGGATTTAACTTTCCCCCTCCTTACCCTTAGGAAATCATGCCCCTTCCCAATTTAGTTGCAGTGAACATAGCTGGCTGGGTTCAATTAATTAATATGCATATTTACATGATACCACAATTTAATATGTATGCCGCATGTCCTGATATACCATCGGTAACAGTTCCAATCACTGAAACATAGCACAACCGAATCGATGGTGGGGATTTTGCCCTCAGCTCCACACCATGATTCATTACAATATATACATCACATACATTAATGGAAATGGTGTCAAAATTGGGGTGTTACATTCCCCTCCCCCTTCAATAGCACTGTCCTCAGTGCTTTGCAAAATTGAACAAAATTCTACACTGCTACCACCTCAGTGTTCCGCAAAATTGAACAAAAATGGATGTGCCAATTGCATGGAATCCTCCAGCTCCCATGTAGCCTCTTCAGGTCCATAATGCTCCCATTACACCTTTACCTACCCTATGGCCCAGTTTCGGAGCATTGTGACCTTCTTGTCAAGGATGCACATTGGCTCAATTTGGAACTCTCCCTCGGGTTCCACCTGAATCACATCCCAATTTATCACATGGTTAGGATCATGTACATATTTCTTAAGAAAATAAACATGAAAAACATTATGAGCTCTAGTACTAGCAGGCAATGCAATTCTATATGCAAGATGCCCTATTCTTTCAAGCACTTCAAATGGCCCACAATATCTAGGTGACAACTTGGCATAACTTCCAAGCTTCAAGGAAATTTTCTTTGCTTTCACTCTGAGGTAGACATGATCCCAAACACTGAAATCTCTATTCATCCTATGCTTGTCTGCATATATTTTCTATCTGTTCTATGCTGCTTTTAGATTCTACCTAATCTTTACAACCTCTTGCTCTATTTCCTTGAGCAATTCTGGTCTAAGCACAACTCTATTCACTGGGTTATCCCGAGTCACTAGCGTCCTACACATTCTTCCATACAAAGATTCATATGGACTCATCCCCAAGGATGCCTGCTATCCATTGTTGTAAGCAAACTCTACCAAGTGTAAGTAATCTTCCCACTTGGTTGGTTTTTCCATCACATACATGCAAAGCATATCTTCAAGCACCTGATTAACTCTTTCTGTCTACCCATGTATCTGAGGATGGTATGCAATGTTGAAGTTTAACTTTGTACCCAAATATACAAACAACCCCTTCCAAAAATTGGAAGTGAACTTGACATCCCTATCAAAAATTATTTCCTTCGGCAATCCATGCAATTTGAAAATCTCCTTCATGAAAATCCTTGCAGTGTCATCAGTCTTGTGCATAGACTTCACTAGTATAAAACATGTTGCTTTGGTCAACTTGTCTACCACAACCATGATGGAATCATGTTGTCTCCAAGTTATTGGAAATCCTGTGATAAAATCCATGGAAATAACTTCCCATTTCCATTCCAGAACTGGTAAAGGCTGCAACAAGCCTGTTGGATGTTGATGCTCAACCTTTACCTGTTGACATTTCATGCACCTTGAAATGTATTCAGCCATGTCCTTTTTCATTCCTGGCCAAAAGTACTATTTTCTAGTTGTAGAGATTGTCTTCTGATATCTTGGGTGACCAAAATACGGAGCTTGATGGATTTCATCCATAACAACTCTCCTCAAATATGCTACATTCGAAATATAAATTTTCCCTTTATAAGTGAGAAGCCCATATCCTTCTAATTTATATCCCTCATACTTCTTCTCAAGACTTTGCTGCTGCAATTTGTCTTTTACCTGCTCGTACAATTCATCTCCGGCAACATGATTAACAATCTGTTGCCTCAAATCTGATTGGAAAATACTGAGAGATGCCAAATGCATTTCCTATACCTTCTAGCTAAGTGCATCGGCTACCTTGTTTTCTTTTCCTTTTATGTGCTTGATTTCAACATCAAACTCACATAAAAATTCCAGCCATCTCGTTTTCCTAGCATTCAGAGTAGGCTGATCAAACAAATACTTTAGACCACAATGGTCTGTTCTGAGTTCAAATATTCTACCCATCAAGTAATGTCTCCACATCTTGAGAGCATGTACTATGGCTGTAATCTTGAGATCATGAGTGGCATAGTTCTTCTCATGCTCCTTCAATTTTCTTGATTCATAACATATCACGTGGTTGTCCTACATAAGGAATCCTCCAAGCCCTTGTCTGCATGCATCAGTACATACAACAAAATATTTCTCTGGATTTGCAACCTTCAACACCGGTGCACTGGTGATAAGATTATTCAACCGCTTGAATCTTTCTTCACACTTCAAAGTCCATTCGAACTTCATCCCCTTCTTTTGCAAAGAAGTGATGGAATATGAAACCTTGAAAAATATTTCAATGAATCTCCTGTGGTATCTTGCAAGTCCCATAAAATACCTTACATCTGTCACATTTCTTGGAGTAGGCCAATTCATAATGGCTTCAATCTTTTCAGGGTCTACTGATATACCCTCTCCTGAGATAATGTCACCCAAATACTGAATTCTATCCCTGTAGAAGTCACACTTGCTTAGCTTTTCATACAGCTGATGTTCCCTGAGCACTTGCAATGTCAATCTCAAATGCTCTTCATGATCTTTCTCATTCTTAGAATAAACAAAAATGTCATCAAGGAAAACAAGAACAAACTTGTCCAAATACTTACTGAAGACACTGTTCATAAGGCACATAAATGTAGTTGGTGCATTTGTGAGACCAAATGGTACCACTACAAACTCATAATGTCTATACCTTGTCATGAAGGCTATCTTATGAATGTATTCATCCTTGATTCTCACCTGATGGTAACCAGACCTTAAGTCAATCTTGGAAAATACCTTTGCTCCTCTCATTTGATCAAAGAGGTCATCAATCCTAGGCAAAGGATATTTATTCTTCACAGTAACCTTGTTCAACTGTCTGTAATCAATACATAACCTGAGTGTACCATCTTTCTTCTTTACAAACATAATCATTGTTCCCCAAGGAGACACACTTGGTTGGATATACTTATTTTCCAACAACTCTTGTAGTTGCATATTCAACTCTAGCATCTCCAGTGTACTCATCCTATCGGGTGTCTTGGACACTGGTATTGCTCCTGGCACAAGTTCAATAGTGAAATCGATGTCCCTCTATGGAGGAATCCCTAGACTCTCATCAGGAAACACATCCTAAAATTCCTGTAACACTTGATGGTCCTCCAAATTAGGAGTCTCATCTCCTATTGGTTCTAGAATATGAACTGCATACAACTGGCAACCTTTCCTACAGAACTTCTTCAACTGCATTGCTGAAACCTATCTTACTGAAATTACCTTCGGAATACCTTTCACAACTACTAGGTTTCCTTCTTCATCCATGTATTCAAAATTTTTGTTATAATAGTCAAGCTTCACTCTGTGAGCTTCTAACCAATCCATTCAAATGAGAACATCATAGGAACCAAGCGGTTGTTAATTTTTCCTTTGCTTTACTAAGACATCAGTATATCATTTCATTTTTCATAATAAAAGCATATAAAGCAGGATCACTGAAAGAAACAGTATCACAAGAACAACACATATTTATCCTGGGAAAACCCTAAAGGGAAAAACCCAGCAAAAGCTTCCTCAATATAGATGCCCCAAAAGGGAAAAAAGGTAAAACCAACAAGGAGATCAAAAACCTGATTCTCCTCCTTCTCCAGCAACTCCTCTCCTCCACAAGAGCGCTATTCCAAGTGAGTGTGTGTATCACAAATGAGGAGCACTACACCTCTATTTATATTCATCCGTTTACTTAAAGTTTACTCAATCAACATGTCGGCTTAAGTTAACTCATGTAGGCTCAAGTTACACATGTAGGCTCAAGTAACCACACTGGGGTGCTGATGACCCATCTTTACAATTAGAGGGGACTACCTCATGACTCTTATTAGTTCTTCCGATTAGGAGCATCGGGGTACAATGTAATACAAGTGGTTCTCCCGGTTGGACCATCGGGGACCACAAAAGATACATAAAGAATATTCTTCGAAGTTACAATATTTCAACAGCGGTAACACATTCATATCTACACAAGTGATCAATCCATTCATAACCAATGGAAATTTCTCTACTAGTTCACTGACCTTTATCTTAGTCCCAGTGGCTAGCTGAACTAACCAAAATTTTCTATGCTTTACCTTCTTAAAAGCACAAATCTCCACTACTCTAGGAGTAATGTAACTATGAATAGAACTAGGGCCAGTAAAAATAGAAACAAATTTTTCAACAATCTTACCTGCAACTTCAACCATAGTTGACTGATGATTTTCCTGGTGATCCTCTAGTGCTGCATAAATTCTAGGGATTGCCCTTGCTACTTGACCCACTGTCTCTTCTTCTTGAATGTTATAAGCTGGAGTTGCACTTTCATTCTCAAGTGGACAATATTTGTGCAAGTGGGGTCCTTCACATTTCCAACTTTTGAGTGGCCTTCTATCCTGTTGTGGATCCTTAGGCTTTTCTCCTGACACTCCAACTGGCTTACTCGCAGCTTGGGATGGCTGCTTTTGCTGATTCCTGAATCTAGAAGGTTTGAACCCTTTCTTTCTTTGGTCAAACTTCTCATTCTTCTTGTCCTTCCATGACTTATGGTAATCAGGTTTACCTTTTCTTTTCTCCTAGCAATACTTAGCCTTCCTTATTTCTTCTTCTAGATTTCTCGACTCATAGAACTCAAATCTATCTTTGTAAGCTTGCGGAAATCCACTCAGAAACCACTGGATCTTCACTTTTTCATCTCTAATGTACCTGACATACCTCAACAATTCCAAAAACTTATTTGCATATTCATCCATGTTCTACTATCCCAATCTCAGCTCAAGGAACTCCTTGATATTGTCATCATAATACATGTCAGAAAGGTATTTCTGCCTGGAATACTTCTTAAACTATTTCCATTTCAATTTCCTTTCACTGATCCTCTTTACTTGCTTGAAGTGTTCCCATCAAATGGATGCTCGTCCATTCAGATTGAATATGGCAAATCTGGCTTTCACATTTCCTGAATAATCCTGCACTTGAAATTACTTCTTTATCCCAAGAAACCAAGCTTCAGCCTCTTGTCCAATATTTATCTCACCATCAAAGGTAGGAGGTTTAGCTTTCTTAAATTCATCCTGAGAGTGATCCCTATGGTGTCTTCTTCTTCTCTTATGAGAAGATGAACTGGTATCCCTGCTGGATACTTCAGAATCAGATGATCCACTAAAATTCCTTCTCCTTCTCCTAGTGCTACTCTTGCTGCCTTCTGGCCTTGTTGTGTCTCATCCAGAGTCTATCTTTTTCTATAAGTCTGTCAAACTTTGCAATATGGAAGCATTCAACTGATGTTGCTCTTCCTATGATTTAACCAAGCTTCTCATGGTGGCTACAACATTTGACGGTGTATCTTGGAATCTCCTTCCATTATACTCTTTGTCATCATTTCGATTACGGACATTTTCTCCCATGGCATCTCCTGCATGCTCGTTCGAATCCCCAACATCATACCCATCCTGGGTTCCCATGACTGAACCCCCTCTTGTTTTACCACACTGTTATTTCTATAGAACTGCTCTTGGAAGTTGTCTATAATTATGCAATGTGTTAGTAGCAAACTGTTAGATGGCATAACATTAATATAAATCAAAACTACTTACCTATTTCTTCTGGAAATTTCACAGAACAACAATTATGCTAAAACATAGAATTTCCTCTATTTGTTTTTAGCCCTGTGAACACAGACAGTTTGCTGAAATCTGTTGAAAAATGACTGAAAGACATTCAAAAATTGCATGAAAAATCAGTGAGAAATTCCTTCAAAAAACTCAAATTCCGTTAGGCCCTAATCGGACCTCATCCCAGCTATTCTGCCAACACTGTGGTAGTCAAAACGCCTATTTCATCATCGGACTATTCCATTATTCCTCTCTAGCATTTCGGTGGGTAAAACGACTAAAATCCCGATCTGTATCGGTGAGAAAATCAACTGTGCATCCGTTGCATAGTCATCTGAGCATCCGCAACGGTGGAAAGTGTTCTTACTTCGGTTTCTGTGGGCAACCGACTGAGCTTCCAATTTTCGGTTCTTTTTGAATTCTCAAGTTTTGTCTCATTTTAGCTAATATTTCAACGTTTCGACGGCCAAGACACTAACCCTCTGAATCTGTAACGATGATGCTAATATCTACCCATTGACAGTTTCTTCAGCTAAGGTTCTCCGTGGTATTGGTGGTCGGATGTATTGTTCATCAGGCGCGTAGTCCTTTGGGTAGCCGTAATGGTGGGTTTACAATCTTACTTTTCCTTTCGATCGGTCTATTATCTCGCATCTTTATCGGCGACCTATTGGTCTATTATCATCCGCAGTATCGGGTCCGCAATCACTTATCATTTCGAAGACTAACCATGTTGCATCGGCAGTCGGGTGTCCTGTGCATCGGGCGGTTAGTCTCTTAAGCTTCTGCAATAGTGGACCAGAATAAATCTTCATATTCCTTTGTCTTTTGCAGCTCACAACTTTGTCATTGGTTGGAGTGACTAATCCTTTATGGCATCAATGCTTGGATGCTCATCGGTGAAATAGTCTACCAATTGGCCGCAATGGCAAACCTTCGATTGACTAACTTTATCCAATGTAGCTCATCAGCGATCGCATCATATGATCATCAACGATGTGATCAACTAACCATCACTGATGGCCAATGATTCCATGCGTTAGAAAAAATTATGAAATTTTTTTTCTCTCTTTTCACCGCTTGATCGGCTCAACTATATTCTATTTATTAGTGAAATAGTTCCATCAGTAGCCACAACGGTGACTCATCATCTTCAATATTTTTCCAATCAGCGGCCCAATCTGCTAATGACTTCTGATCGGCAAACTGAGGCATAACCTGATCGACATCGGTAGTTGAAACTCTTCTCATCAGAAGACTAGTGCTCTAGGCTTCTGCAACAACGGATGGACGAAACACTCTCTTCTTCCGATGGCTGATGATTTCGAGCCTTAGAAAAAATTTTGAAATTTTGCACCATCAGCGGTTAGAGGCTCTCTACGTCGGAAGAATAGTGGTCTAGCCATCCGCAACGACGAGCACTCGATCAATTAATTTTTGCCGATGATTTCAACACTTAAATTTTTTTTTGAAACTTTCTTCTTCTGTCGGCGATCGAAACCACTAGCACTGCTGCATCGACGTTTAAGTCCCCACGGCAAGCAACGGGTAAAACCCATTCAACTAATTCTTGCCGATGTTCATCGGTAGTTTCCCCATCTAACCATTGGTGATGAGAACAACTATCTTCCACCGATCGCTGATGCGTTAGAGGAAATTTCAACTTAAAATGGGCCTCCTAAAAAAAATCAATAAAATAATAGTTAAAATATTAAAATAATATTTATTAATTTTGGAATAAGAAAAGAAAAAAACTACTTTTTTGTTTGTATTTTCGACATATCTCCCCGTGTTTTTACTCAAATTTCGATCGGGAGAGCTCGTTGGATGCAGACTTAAATTCCGCATCCAACGAGTACCCACTCAACATACTTTTGATGGATCCTGCTACCCCAAAAACAAGAAATACCTGAAAAAATGTGATGATGATGTCACCATCACATTTTTTCAGGTATTCTTGTTTTTGGGGTAGCGGGGTCCATCAAAATTATGTCGAGTTTGTACTCGTTGGATGCCAAATTTAATTATGCATCCAACGAGCTCTCCTAGTCGAAATTTGAGTAAAAACACGGGGAGATATGTCAAAAATACAAACAAAAAAAGTAGTTTTTTTATGATACCTATCCCCAAATTTATATTAAAAAAGTGTTTAAGACCTATACGGTATTTCAAATTTAAATCAATTTCATTGGATAACACATGATGACATGGAATTTGTGTTAAAGTTAAAAGGCCTATTTTGAGTTGAAATTTCCTCTAATGGTCGGACTTAAAAAAAATTTCAAAGTTTTTCCGGTTACCGTCCATCGGGTGGCCTTCCCACTAAGTGCCTACTGCATCAGAAGATATTGTCACTAATTATTCCAATCGCCTGATATTTCTATCAGTTAGAAAATTTTCTGAGTTTTTTAGCCATAATTGTTTTATTACTAATGGGATGAAGGCAACCTGCCTCTACTATCTGATCTGTCATGGCCCATTCAGGCCCACGCTGCAACCAGATCTCTGATACCACACTGTAACATCCCCAACCCTCCATCTGGGCAAGAGGATGCTACTATACATCAAATTATCTAGGCATCTAGCCCCATGAACATGAACATACATACTTATAGTGCTGAAGCATGATACTTAAAACATAAAACATTTTACGAAGCATAATCATTCATATACACAATGGAAGAAAAACATATCAATCGGCATTCATGCATATATAAATCAACATTTAACATGTATATCATCATTCATCAATGGTAGATATGTAATTGTAGGCACAAGTTAGGAAAGAGTACTTTACTTATAGAGAACTTGTTCCACAACCAGATATGTCGATGCAAAGTTCCACCCAACCATAGGCCCGCGTGCTCCTTAATATCTCAGCAACGCTGCCACCCCTGATTCAGGAATGATTCCCCAAGGAATAAGGAACTAATAGACTTACACATAGCCAAGAATAAAAACACCACAAGGGTACATAGTTCAGCCAAGCCAACACCGTTGGGTTTATCAGGTGAACAACAGATTAGCCAAGCCAACAAAGTTGGGTTTATCAGGCCATCTAGGAGCTGGGAAATGCTAATGCTAAGATGGTGCACTAACACTAGAACCACACTGGCTTCTAGAACACCCACACACACCCAACACAAGGAAATCAGTCCTTTCTCTACAACGTAGTCCCTCAGACCCTGATCTTCCTTCCAGTGCTATGTAGGGGTTGTGGAGAAGAAGACCAGCTCAGTGGCTCTATCTATGTGGTTCTCAACCCACTAGGTTTATCAAGCACCTTAGGCCCTCATTCACCACTCCAATTCAGTCTAAGGACAAAAATGTTGCATGCAAGCAACCAAACAACTCTTCAGGATTTTACACGGGAAAACACGGTTCAGTAATCATGGCCATTAACAGCCCACGAGCAACCTGAGCCCACATCACAAAATATTCACTACAATTGCTGAAGAAAAATACACAATCCAACAAATGGGAAGAGACCGACTCTCAATATGTGCGTGAAGGAAAAGAACAAGACACAGTTAAAACACATTGCTGGAAAGGCAATCACGACCACAATTCCATGATGGAATAACAACCAAAGAACCACAGAGGAAAGCCACAACAATCTACAGAAATTTCCGCATTGTACAGGAAAAACACAGTTGATAATGCATGGAGGAAGCTACAACCAGTGATCAGTGAGGAAAATCACAACAGTTTAATAGTGGTGGGAAAATACCAACGCTCTGCGTGAACAGGGGAAGAAACTTCACAGACTAGCAAGGTGGTGTAAGAGGAATGGTGAACCCCACATCATGGATTGTCTATCCTTTTAACTCAGCCCATGTGAAGTTGGATGGACAGCCACCAATCGGATAGTGGATAGACCATCCACAATCCAAAAGGTGTGTCGTGTAGAGAGTGCAGGTAGGTGGGGAGAATGGCAATCCTAGCATAGTGGTCTTGCTGTCAATGAATAGATGCCCCACTAACAACAAAAAAATGAAGGGTGGTGGTTGGATGAAACAAGGGAGGATGAGTGAAGAGAGTGGTGACACATGGCTCTCCCCCCCCCATGGCTCAAGATTTAACTTTCCCCCTCCTTACCCTTAGGAAATCATGCCCCTTCTCAATTTACTTGTAGTGAACATAGCTGGCTGGGTTCAATTAATTAAGATGCATATTTACATGATGCCACAATTAAATATGTATGCCACATGTCCCAATATGCCATCGGTAATAGTTCCAATAACTGAAACATAACACAATCGAATCGATGGTGAGGCTTTTGCCTTCAGCTCCATACCATGATTCATTACAATATATACATCACATACATTAATGAAAACAGGGTCAAAACCAGGTTGTTACAACAACGAATTAGTGAAATGCTTCTGGTATCCTATTTTCCCGCAGTGAAGTGACTTCAGTAACTTGAGAAAGGGATTTCTATATCCATAGTGCCACTATTTCTCTTATTATGTGAGATATTTAGACTGTAATTGCAACTATTCAAAAATATATTGGAAATTTCCTTTAATCGGATTTGCTATCAGGTTTTTATTCTCCTTTCTTTATTTGTATGCATTAGAAAGGATTCATTGTGCTCTGAACTGGGAGTACAACTATCCAATAGATCTGTTGGTATTTCTTTCTCGATAGCTCCTTTTCACAAAGTGAGACATTTTTTATGGGGTGACGGATGTTGCCATCGATAAAAAAAGTAAGGTATGCTTTGGAAATATCTACTCGCTATGCAAAAAGAAATCATCGGTAACCATGCCCTTAGTGTTGGGTTTCCCTTTGGAACCTGACCTATTTAGATAGACTGAGGCTTAATCAAATGTTACAAAATGATTTTTCTAGATATGAATTCAGGTCCTTGGGTATGTGGGGACTCCCATTGTTTATCAGAGTAAGCAATCTAGACCTTACATTCACAGATTTTTCATTTGCTATTGCATTAGTGGTTAAATCATATTATGAGGTCACAGGTTTGTGAAATTGCTACATTTGCTAGAGTGAAATCATGGTTCATAAAGCTAAATTTGTGAAATTGCATACCATTTCACTTGGCATCTACAAAATATTCCAACTATTTCAAATCCAAGTATGTATTCTACATAGTCGATAAAAATTCTCTCAAATTAGCTTTGTCTATAATAGCAACATCATTCTTGGTGGTGATATTATATTAAACAACCTAGATTTGATTGAACTTGTAAATATGGTCAAGAGGATTGGAGAGCACATGTGTTGAAGTGTTTATTTGTTTAATCTTTTCCACCATTCCTCAATTGGTAATATTTGTTTCTAGTGAATCCCATCTAATCTTTGATAGTGTTTTAGACAGCTAGATTTCCTCCATGACACTGCTAAAAAATTATGTACATTATGACCTTCAAATAGGAGGGGAAGGATATTTCCCATAATATCCCATAAATGTGTCATTAGAGGAATTTTGGGGTCTAAAATGGGCCTCCTAAGGAAAATAATAAAATAATAGTTAAAATTATAAAATAATATTGATTAATTTTGGAGGAAGAAAGAAAAAAACTACTTTTTGTGTTCGTATTTTCGACATATCTCCCTGTGTTTTTACTCAAATTTCGATCGAGAGAGCTCCTTGGATGCGGAATTTGATTTTGCGTCCAACGAGTACCCACACTGCATACTTTTGATGGACCCCACTACCCCAAAAACAAGAAATACCTGAAAAAATGTGGTGATGACATCATCATCATGTTTTTTCAGGTGTTTCTTGTTTTTGGGGTAGCGGGGTCCATCAAAAGTATGCAATGTGGGTACTCGTTGGACGCGGAATCAAATTCTGCATCCAACGAGCTCTCCGGATCGAAATTTGAGTAAAAACACAATGAGATATGTCGAAAATACGAACAAAAAAAGTAGTTTTTTTTAATGACAAATATGTCAATTCAACCATTATGGTTGACTTATTTTATTTAAATTCTATTGGTTCTTGAATTCCAACTCACAAAAACTTATTTTGGCACGTTTTCTTATAAGGCCCATTTTAGACCCCAAATTTCCTCTAATGGTCATCCTCAATGTGACATGTATCCAACATAAACTGTAAATAAAGTGCATGTTATCTTAACTACATATCAGATGAACATATTATATCTAATGCTTCTGTAGGTAGACAAGCATGGGAAAAAATAGAGCTCTAGATTGGCCTGCTTCAATTCAAGCCAAATGTTATATGGATTAACCCTATTCATATCCAACTCATTCTTTTCCTATGTACTAGCTTGTACTTATAGGTCTCTATTATAAGTAACCTCGGTTAGTTAGATGCATGATTGTTGATGATCTTATTCTAGGTCTTTATAATTATACTATACCTAAATAAATTTTTACACTGCTTATTTAGTATTCAAGCAAGCCATCCTCAAATATTTTTTATATATAAACTCTACATGTCTATCACCTATACTTTAAGCCATCCCTAGGTGGGAAACAATTCAATGGTAGCCCACTACCAATACATTGATCATATTACAAAATTGTCTCTATTTGAGAATCTGGATTATGTCATGATTACTTCAGTTTATGGAGGACCCTTTATTACATGGCATCTATATCAAATTGGGTAATATCAGTATGCTCCTAATAGACTCACAATTTTTTTTGGAAATAAAGTAAATGCTTAGCTCATTACTAAAGTTGTGCCATGGATGATCACTATTCAATAGGATATGATGGCATTGGAATGGTGGTAGGTGCTAGATCCCTAGGAGGAGGTAAAAGTGATCTATTTCTCTTTTGCATTGCCAGTCATTATCTTTGATGGCACTCCAAAATAGGTTATCTAATTCTTTCTCCTATGAATTCCATGACCACCTAACTAGTAGCTTTTTTTGTTGGAATGGATTCAACCCATTTGGTCAAATAATCTGTAGCTATTAGGATCCATTTATGGACATTTCTTGAATTGTCTTTGAACTTACCAATAAAATCGATACCCCATTGTTGGAAGGGTACTTCCACTATAACTAGTTATAATGGCATTATTGCTAACTTCTGCTTTCCTATGAAAAACTGACAAGGTTGAAAACTTCTTACAAATCTGTGTCAATATTTGAATATAGTTGGGAAATAGTAAACTCCCCTTAGTATTTTGTGCATGGTAGTGGATGTTGCATGGCGTCCACTGCAAAAACCTTTAAGGAATTATTCCATCAACTTCTTTGATTATTCCAAATATACACATATAAGGACTAGTCCATCCAGATTCTTCCAACCAAGGCCCTTATTGATCAAACAATACTTGGATGCTTTTCACTTTAATTTTCTTTTCTTATGAATAGGGAGATGCTTAGGAGCTTACATGTTTCTCAATTAATAGAGAATATCTTGATATAAATCATGTGCTTCCAGCTCTTAAACTCCAACTTAGATCATAGGATCTTAATCTTTCATTCTGAGGGCTTCTTCATTTCCTTCAGCCATTACTCGATCTAACCCTTTTCCTTTGATCAATTTTGTTGGTTGAATCTCCAAGTAATACTCTTGTTTATTTCCAGTCCATATCCATATAGTCCCTAGCCAATCTTGTTGGGATAAAATGACTTTTACTATTGGATGCCTCCCAATGTTATGTTGAGGATGTTCGCTCTTAAAATTAAAAAATCAATACAGTTTCTCATTGATGTGCTCTAACCAATTATCAACTTTGACTATCATATTACTCTCTCAGGTGCTCCACATCAACAACACATTGTGGTGCATAATTCCATCCTACCCGCAAATTCCCTACTCTGAATTTGATAGTGCAAAAATGTATTTCTCACTAGTTGCACTATGTTGAATATCCTCTTCTGAGTTCATCTCACCTTTGGACAATTAAGAGCTATTATTTCTCTAAATATTTCAAATTCTCTAAAGTATATAAAAGCATACTATGGACCTCCTACATTGTTGTTGGTTAAAGAGGTTATGCCACTTCATAAAGGACCACTTACGAGAACTTGAGGTGATATTGTGTCTCACCATGAGTACTAAAAAATTAGAACAACATGTAGAATTTGCAGCACTAAATCACATCACAATCTATTACTCTAAGAGTCTGAAAAGAAAGAATCACAAAGCAATATGTTAAAAAAAATAACTGCCTAACATCACAATGAAGTGACCTAATTATCTTTTATTGAATAAGAGACAAAGAAAAAATGCAATGTATCTAGACATCCATTGATGCACCCTAGTTAACAGTGTCAACCCTAAACCTAATGCGCTAAGGATGAGTGCATCCTCCTGCATGGATAATTCTGCATAGAATAGTGCCATTTTGGAGAAGAATGAATGCATGAATTCCACTAAGCCTCCGAACTGAAGATCACTCATGCATTCCCCTCCTAGGGATATGTGACCTTGGATAGGTCATGCATGCACCCTACCTAACTGAATATAGAAATTCTAAATTTGATGCATTCATGACTATGCCTCACTCACACCTGGATGCGTAGTAATTACTGCTACACCTACATAGAATCTCCTAGTGCACCCTCTCTCCATCATATGCAACCTGCTGCACAAGTATTGAGGAATAACTAATGGATGTGTTGTTGCACTGGATTTTCCCATCACTCTTTCCCACTACTGAAGGAGGACAACTATAAAAATCTAAAAGCAGATAGTAATTTTTCAGGCCATTTTGATACATATTTAATATGTACTTTGGCTTTAAATCATATAATGAGGAAAAAGCTGAAAAGTGAGCAAAATAAAAAGATGTCCCATTTCTACCAAAGCTTTTGTAAAGATTCTTGTTATAGGTATGAGTAATCAACAAAATATAATATGGATGAAGAACACAATAAAATCAAAAGAATTAAGTTGTTTGAACTTTGGATTTTCGAAAGTGCAGTCTAAGTTTTTCACACAATATATATAAGGCTCATTGGACCTTTATAAATCCATTCAGCGCATAAAAGACTGCATTATTTATTAATTTTTAAGAAAAGTTAAGGATCAATTGAACCATTGTGATCACAAAAAATAAAAAATTGGTTAATCTCTCTAGATGCCAACCAATGGCATTTTAAGTAGATGAATTAAGCATAATAGTAATCCTGGTTTCTCTGCAGGCCTTTGAGCTTCTTAAATGATGAAAAATGGCATTCAATGAGGTCCATCCTCCATTAGAATCAACAGAATGTAAATATTCTTTTGAATTTTTCCAGATAAGAAATCCATTGATCCCAAATTTGGAAACATGGATAGAGAGTATTACTGCTTTTCAGTTGGTATGTGGAAGAAGATGAGCTTGTAGACTTAAAAAAAATTACACAACAAAATAATTTTGATCAATGATCAAAACTTCTGAAAGGAATAACAAAATAAATGTATTCAAGACCTATCATATCCTTACAAAACATATCCAACGTTTTCTTCTTAGTATGAAGTATACCTTCAAGTGTGTACTAATAAGTAACTAGCACTTACCTGCAGACTTTTATATATCATACATAGCATCTAAAATTCTGTCAATAGAAGTAAATAGTTATAGGAAACCATATCCAAAAAACAATATTTTAGTGACATATGCAAACAATAGTTAAAATATTTAAAATAATTGCCTCATATTCCCAACCCATCAGGACAGGGATCCGATAAACAAACCTCTGGCCTTGCCAGCTCTCCCCTAATATTCATCAAAAAGATTCTGCTCGAGTTTCATTTTGAGCAAAATATATTTGATGCTTCTCTTTGCACATGACACTTCATCCCGTGGAACATTTTGTGTCTTATTTTTATTCTTTCTCCTTTGTTGCTTCCTCTTCAAGCCATCCATATTACTTGTTCCCACAATTTTCACCTTTTTCATATTTTTAGTATCACCCTTCCACCTTGGCCTTCTATTTTTTCTCTTTTGTGGCCATTCATATTTTTTTGTAGCATAAGACCTCAAAGAATAACTTTTACTAGATATTTTATGAGTTTCATTATTAATCAAATTTAATTTTGAGGGCTTCTGCAAAGTCCTTTTAACTAGCTTCCCACCTACAAAATTGGAGTTTTGTTTTGAACATTGTTTGGATATTGTTTGTCTTCTAGCTTCGAATCATTTCTCAATTCAAACACCTATCCTTTTTTTGTAAGAATTGAAGCAATCTTCTAAACATGTGAATTTTGTTTCCTTTCCCTTGGATTGCCGAAAATATTTTTGGAATTGATGGTCTTCTGAATTGTAGCTTTAGGCCTTAGCTCTGATGGTGTATTTGACAATGCTTTCTTCCATGACTGATCAAGGAGTTCTAGATTTAGAGATGTTGGGGATTCATATTATCATGTATACATAGATTATCTAAGTTAATCAATCTTCTAACTAGAAAGTGAAATTTAGATTCATATTCCATAAACTATTAATATCTACGACTACACATTCTTCTACACAATCTTCAAATACAACTTTACTTATCACTTATGTTGAATAACTTTACTTTTTCACATCACATTGCATATTTTACCACAGTTTTCATTCTAATTTTCAATTGGCCTTGCATATTTTAATTCCTATACTTCTTAGCTTCTTTTTATTATTTGAATAAATCATTGTAAATTTTTTTCTTTCCTCCACAATAGACACTACTTAAGCCTGTTTTAACATGCCATGTACCAGTATTTCATAATACTATTCAATTGAGATAATTAGTCATGATTAAGACATTCATATTGAGATCATACCTACCGGTAAGTAGAAGCCATAAGGGAATTATTTATATCCAAACACTTCTCTAAGTTCCTCGCCATAAAATTTGTAGATCAACATGCCCAGGACTGCAACAACCTAGGAAAAAATGGTGTCTAATTAATTTGGAGAGACATAAAGTAACTAACAACTACTTCAATCAAATAAAAACGTGAGAAGAAATATGACTATTTTGCATATAAAATTAAAATAAAGAGTTGTGTTACAAACTATTCTAATCAACATAATCTGCATCTCTTTAAATATGTTGTGGAAGAGTACACTCAAATTGATTGGAAATATAAGTTAACCATTGACATTCAAAGCATAGTCACAATGGTCAGCTAAACATTTACCCTCTTTGTAATGATAATTAGAAGGTGCAATAATTATTATTATAATATAATTTTGATGAATTAAATTATATAGAGAATAGGGAAAATGGTATGTAATAAATTCACTGCACTGCCCAAATTTACTGCTCCCATATGCATTCTAGAACTAGAAAAACTAGTTTACATCACTCTCTCTATGTCTCTCTCTTTCACACATGCCAGTTGTTGGATTTACTTTTCTCAAAGCAATTTGAAAACCTACAAAATACTTCCCTCTCTTTCTCACACATGCACACAAATTATCCCATGTAACAAGATTGGAAAAAAAAATACAATAAACAACCTTTGATTAGCTGCTAAAGTGCATAAATCAACAACATTATTAAATATATTAATGTGACCAATGTTCTGTGTCCTAAAATAGTTATTGAGACACTTTCACCAACCATGTTTGAAGGGTAAAACGATAAAACCTTCTAAAACGTCAATGAAAAAAAATATTCCAAGATGAGATTCGATCTTAGGGGTGCATAAGACCCATTTATATTTTAAAGAAATTTAATGAACGTATCTTTAAAAGGAAAAGACAAGTTCTCCTCAAAATAAATTAACTCCTTAACTAAGTGCTTTCCTTGTTAGGGTCCTAATGAGGGTATTTTAGGGCTTAATTAAACATAATGGGTAATATCAAGGCATTTTATTATTACATGATTATGTCTAGGTGACCTAATTACATTTATTACTTGTGACCAGATAACTCTTATTTTCAATTATATTATTTTAAGAATTCAAAATGTTGGTTTTCTTTACCCTACTCTTGTTGGACTTTTTCCTGTTGCTTGGTTGTCGTGTTTCCACTGGCATGGCATACTTATGCTGGTTTTGTGTACAGAGTGATGGATATCCAACAGTGGAAGGAGCCTCTATGAGGTGCAATAGATATATGTATAAGTTGAGGCTATTTTAAGCCTTATACTATTTCTATTTTCTAGACTTGCTTTTGTGTTTGTAAAAATGTGCTTTTGTATAGATTGTTGATTGTTTTCTTCTGGAATTAGAATTGTTGGTTGTTCATGTGCTTTTTCTATTCTAGGAGAGGGAACTGAACCATAAGAGGTTGCACATGATTTTATTTGCTAATTATTATAGAAGTTGGGTTCTCTATCTAGGTAACCTCATCTAGTTGTTTTGGAGGCTCTACGCTAGGCTAAATTTAGGGTTTTGGGTTACCTCTAAATTTAGGGTTTCTAAATTTGTAAAACCATTTGTTTCTTCATCTATAAAAGAAGGAAAAGTGGGTGATTGTATTCATTCATTTTTTCTGACAAATCTAGTGTTTGGTAATTACGGTTTCACACTATAGCATAAAATACAAGGGAAGGTTTGAGAGTTCATATTTGTGTAAATGTTGTTCATATTTTCAGTGTGATGTATTTGTAGTTTAAAACATTTATAATTACTGTTTTGTTTGATTTTTAGATTTTAAGCTTCTTAAATCTGATGGTTTAAATTCTGAGTGCAGAATCTGTTACCGTGATTTGAAATTTAACCTGGTCTTAGAGCATGTTCACTGAAATCTTCTAGGACTCTCTGCATAGAATTTTTATAGATTAGTTTACTGTAAGAGGGAGATGTTGGAGACTATCATCAGGGGTGATGCTCAAGTGTCTTAACTCTTTAGTGATTCAAGTGAGTCAGACCTGTGATAAGTTGTATAGTGTCACGAACTAAGTTATCCATTGATTGGAATGTATTTGTGACCTTGTGAGAGGTGATTTGTACCTATTATAGGTTGTTGTAGGACTTGTTTATTAAATAAAATAGGTGCAATATGGGCCCTATATTACTCCAATAAGTTCATGGGAAATACTTTGTCAAATTCGTGGTTCACTTAGACCAGTTTTCACAAGATTTGGAAAATAGTGATGAAGCGGCTTGATCAAGCCATGCTTTTAGACCAAAACAATTTATTTTTCACTGTCACAGGGGTTGAACTATTCAAGTGATTGGGGAGACCACCCTCATTGATCATCAACTTATCTCCTCCACCATTTCATAAAGATCCAACAATATGTTCATTCAAAAGATAATCTTTATTTTCTTCGTCTTTAACATGCAAGCAATGGTTATTAATTGGATAGTTTGCAACCTTCTTCCCAAACCACAAGGAACTAAAAGTTATATTGCATGGCGATGGGATGAAATAGATCGAGTTATAGTATTTATTAGAGGCTATAATTGACAGATAGTTGTAGTTATACAAGCACATCACAAAGTTGTGAAGGAAGAGCTAGAAGAACTAAGTCAAACTTGTGGCTTACCCCCGATGATGAAATAATACTTGAAGGTTGTTTTCATTGACAAAGTTTCCCAGAATTGAACAAGAGGATGAGGAGTCTGATATGCACACAAGTGGTTGGATTTAGGGTTGCATCCTCAAGAAATAACTGCAAATTTATACCTAGAATTGGAAATACAACCTTTTGTTGTTGATATTAGGTGAGGCGATTCCCTAGAAGCATAATTTTATTGTTATCAAACCTTAATTCCTTTCCTAAAAGTTCTTGTTTTATACACCAATCTGTGCATATTTTATTTTGACCCTTCTTACTACTACTATGAAGGGTAGGATAGTCCAGATAATGGTAGAATTTGATTCAATGTAGCCTAGAATTTATGATTAGGTGTTACTTCATACCTTTTGATGTCTAAATATTACTTAGAAATGACCTATAACAACCCACATATCCTTTATCAACCCATATAACTAAGTTACTAACTATGAATTCCTAGTCTTTTCTCTGCAATTAAATGTAACATTTTGGGTGGAAGAAGCATTGGAAAGAGTACCCTAGCTATAGACTGTTAGTTACACTCAGGAAGGTGCACTCCACTCCCTTTATCCAACTCATGTGAGATGACATCTTGCAATTGAGGTTGAAAACTTGGTAGATCACCCACTGTACAAATCGTGATTCAAGAGGGAGGATATATGGAAGCAGATTCAGTAATTATTTTCTCCACATGGAGAGATACATAAGATATGAACCAATATCAGTCATATCAGTTCGTTAGAAGCAACATATAACCTTGGATGGGTGCATTAAAGCATATAAGACACTCCTTCAACCTTTGTGAGTTGCTCAAGAAAGGTTCATGACCTTCAGTGGAGAGTTGATTTACACTCGGAGAATATTTATTTGACATTTGGGAACATACAACAGCTGCAAACCAATTTACTAACATTTCCAAGCATGTGAATATAAGCCACAGATTGTTGAAGTCTATTTCAGTGTTGGAGAGGAATATTTTTAATATTCACGGGTTTCTATCCTCATTAAGGGGTGCACCAGTTAAGTCCAGAACTACTCAGTCACTTAGCAGGAACGTACTTAGTTTGTATTTTAAATATCAGTTTGAACTGTTATGTTATGAATGTTGTAAGTGAAGTTATGTCTGTTGTTAAATTTTTATTGAAAATTAAAACTTGGGAAGGTTAATCTTTATAAATTTATGCAAATAAATTCAATACCAAAGTCTTAGGAAACTAGCTCAACAAACTAGCATTACTATGGTCATTTACATCCGCAAGTAATCTAATTGTTTAACAAAATTTATAAACCAAAATCATGCAAGAACAAGCTACAACAGGGTGATAGATATAATTTCAACTCGAGAGAGATAGGCCATGCCATCTACAGCAGTGTGTCAACAAGATATTTGATTAAAATTCAACCATATTCCCTGTCAGTGAAAGAAATTTGGTGTCGAATGAGGGCCAATGTCATCATAGTAATGACAGAGCATAGTAGACAAAGTGATGAAGAAAGTATAAACAAAAAATAACTCAATAAATCAGATCACATCCACTTGGGGACATTACAAATGGTAGATTAATGCATTGAACAACAGGAAGAAGCATCATTCAATATGCTTTCACCATTTGTTTGATACATAGGTACACTGTTGCATGCAAAATATTTCATTTTGGGGATATGTCCAATCACAAATTTACCATTTTTTTCTATACTCTTATCATTATTATCAATCCAATTTTATTATCCTTAACCCTTTATTTATCCTCAAAACTAGGATTCATGCTCAAGGTATTTTTTATGAGTATTGGATTATTATGAACCACGTTTTCCTCCAAGTTCTTTAGATCCCCTTCATATCCCTGTTTTAATTTCTGAGTGAAATTATTCAAATCAGATCTATCATGGGTTCTATGAGGCTTCCCTGAATAAATAGGTTTCAAATATTGAATTGTGTTCATATTGGTTCTCTGATTTATGAATTGTGTTCATATTGGTTCTTCGATTTATGACGTTCAAGTTGATAATTCCCATGACGTTCAAGTTGATAACTTCAAATTGGCTTCATGGCAAGTCCTCTTGCAATGCTTTCCAATGCATCACCATCCTAAAAGTTTTGCAAGTGCCTGGAAATTTCCAAGTAATTCAATATTCTATGGACAATCAAAATGGATTTGTAGATGTTTGTATTGATCCTTGATAATCAACAAAAAATCTATGGATTAATTTCAGTCTCCTGAACATTTAGTAACTGATATAGCTACTTGAGTCATAGTAGCTAAAATCTCAGCTGCATATTCCAAGTCATCCATTTCTCTCAGGACTTGCTTCTTAGGCTCCTTTGAAGAATCTTGTCTTGACAACATTAGTAACTACTTCGTTGGATCTAGAGGGTTAAATTTTTCCTACTTCTCGTCTTGAAATTTATATGACTTACTGAGAGTTCCTTCTTTTTATTCTTGTTGACAACTATATTGGAAGCATCACCAATCTTTGTAACATTGTTCCCGGCATAACCATTGGAAGAAATTTTGATCTCCTTTTTTGTCGCTCTACCTACTAAATCATGCATGACTTCACTATCAACTGGAAAATAAGATACTTGAAGTTGAGCATCGATTTCACAAATATCACTCTTGGTGGTGCATAAGTGATCCTTATCTTCTGTGTCAATTGGATTTACATTGGTAGCTAAATCTTCCCCATGTACTTAGCAAGCACATGCCTTAACCGTCCCCAAGTAGTTTAGCATTTTCATGGCTCTACTTTTTTTTCTATATTTAGAATATTGTTTATATTCAACGACTTTGTTATTAGATGAAAAAAATCACTTTTCCTCCAAAATAGCCATATCAACTTTGGGGAGCACTACTGGAGCTTCAAATTGCAATTCTTGTTCAATGACTTCGTCTGAATCTATTGTTAATTGCAAAGATGCAGCTAACACTTCACTCTTTTTCTCTTTAAACAGAATTTGATAAACCACCATTGTGCCACTAAAAGAGAATTTTGGCATCGATTATGGTTCCCCCAGACTAACGAAATATTACTTTATTTGAATACAAAGTAGAAAGAAAGTAAGTAGCTTGTTTAATAAAACTGGTTTAGCATTGTCTTCTTCTACTTTTATAACTTCTTCCTGATGTTGTATGAATGCCTTTAGTGCATTAACATGTTGAGATGCATTTTATCCTTTAATCATTATAAATCCAAACTAACGTTTCTTTAAAAGAATCTTTTCATTGTGAGCCTTTGATCTAAATAATTTATTTAACTATTCCTAGATTTCCTTGAGCTTTTAGATAGATCTAGATGGTGGAATTTGAAGTCAAGTATCTGAAATTACTAGACCAATATTTGTTTTTTCTTTATCATATTTTTAACATCCATTCAACTATTTCTTTTTCTTTTTTTTAATACAAGAATGTGTATAATTTTGTATTATAAAGAGATGCAGTCAGACTGATCATCGAGAAAACTGAAATTCCATTGTCACTGATGTAGTCCTGATGTAGATGCATGATCCTTTGAAGGTTGTAAATGTCCCTTTGACATTTCCCATGGCACATAAAGAAAATCCATGACCAATCCAAAAATCCAGAGAATGAGGTGGGAATACCCAAGCCAAAGCCCCAAAAGTTTCTTGTACCGTTGGGATTTAACTGACCAACAAATACATGAAAATAACTTACCAAACCAACAAAAACAAAGAATAGGATGCCAGTAACTAGAACTAAACATGAATATGAGTGACTGGACATTGAACTAGATTTGCCAATTATAAAAACCACATGATATGGTAGGTTCTTCAAAATTGTATGTCATTTATGTGAATGGTGCTTTAGAGTGTTTATGTGAATGGAGTAATATATTGATGATTATAGACAACAGCTATTTCTTACAAGATAAAAAATTTATGCTCTTTTTTTTTCTTTGTTTGTCACAAACTTGAAGTGGCACCTATATCTCATACAGTAAGCCCAGAGAGAAAGAATAGGCTAGATTTTTATAGCTACATTATACCAAAATCAATGGATTGTAGAAATGAGTTAGCATACAAAACAAAATTACCCATTATGAAGGAATAATTGAAGTCAAGAAAATCTAGGAGAAAATCTCACTTAGAATTATTTTTTGAAGCTCAGCAGGAACTCTAATAAATTTATAACTTTCTAAACATTCACAAGAATGCCACCAAGGATCAACTGGAACCCAAAGGTCTCTCTAACGACAGCAGTAAGAATATGATTTTATAACATATACTCAATTTTATTCGATTTGATTCATTCTGGGAACTCATATTTGAGCTTGACAGAGTTAAGTGACTCACGATAACCAGAATATCCTGTATATGTAGCTCCAACCTAGTCGATGAGGGTCTGATATCCTTTGGGTGCTTGCTATAGTCATTATTTTATTTCACATGCTAATTGTGCCCTTGATTACTAGGTTATCAATAGCAACAATATCTACAATGATGTTAGGACATCCATCTCGATCATGGGCATCTATGTGGTAAGATCACCACCTTTATATCCCCTAGTTTGTTTGCATCATTAACACCATTATTTGTGATTAAATCAACAATATTGTTTTCTTACCAATGAACACGGGTGAACTTTGTTTGTTTGAATGACATTAGTAGGGATAATCTCTTCATGTATTACTTGTAGCCTCCAACTTCTATCTTTCCTCATGTGATTTTTTCTATAATATTGATCAAGATTATAGAATTTTTTCAATGTGAATATGATGAATGATGAATACTTAATTTAAGAGCTAAGTCTAATCTTTTCCAATAGTCCAATAGGTTTTGCTTACTATTTGTGATGAAACTGCATGAAGGGAAACTATTTTCTATTCAGAATTCCTTAGACAACCTTCAGTTCCTGCCAAACCCAGATCAACTATTTGCATTCGTTTGCATAGATTTTTTAATTTTTTGAAAAAGGAAAGACAAGAGGAAATTTTTATTTTGCATTAGTTGTTTTTCTCACTATTCTTTAGAAAAATAAAAAATATTTTATGTCTTGTAGTTTCTCAAATTGTTTAAAAAATGTTTCATTAGTTTCGTTTACAAAGAAAAAGAAAAAAATTGCATTGTTAGTTGCAATCACTTTGAAATTTTTATACATCATTTGCTCTCACTTTGTTGAGTCTATAACACTATTCAGTCTCATTCCCTTACCTTAAGTAATACAACCATTGAAAAGTATGTTTAACTTAAAATCTTTTAAGCAATTTTATTTTTATACATTTGAGTATCAACTAGCTTAGGCTAGGTTTTTGGACTAGGATATTTAAACTATCCAAAAGCACTTTCATTTCAAATGTAGTGGCCTATCTTTAGGTAAATCCACTTCTACAAGAGATAATCTAGAAAGCTCCTCTCACACATGAGTTAAGAACTATGCTACGTGAGAGCTTGGTTGAGGAGATACCCATCGACTTCCTTATTCAATCGTTTACCAGGATTGTTTTGCGTTTGGGTATATTATCAATACCACTTCTTAGATCCCGTGAGGTGTCAGTATAGATAGGGTTTCAGGATTAGATACCCTACCCATGAACATCGATCAAGCCAGCGATTGTTCCACCAGAATCTCGGTGTATATTTGGTAGCCTTAGTCTCCAGAAACTAGGATCATACATAGGTGATATTTGAAGGATATTTCTAGTACACCTAGGACGAACTTGAAAGGTAACATCAGTTGACAATTCGAGAGGACATTTGGGTGATTCAAGTGATTACACGTAGATAAATATTCACGAGACACCAAGTAACCAGCCTTCGATCTTAATTGGTTGGACCTAGGCCCTAATCATCCCATGACTTCCTTTGGAAGGTGTATCTTTTCTCTGGTGTGTATGTGTTACTTAGGATATTTTTAGTGTTTTCTGTTTGGTTTGTTTGTGCTTAGTTGGCCTTTAGGTGTGTGAGTAAAATTTATAGATGTGGAGGACCAACATATTTGTATGTCTAGAAGGTTGCAAAACCTTCCTCTATCTATTACAGTGGAGCCTAATTTTGAATTTAATCATGGATGGGTTCAGATTACTAGGTTTAAATTTTCTAGCCTATAGAATTTATGTCATCAATGATATCTTACAAATTGTATTGATTTTATTTATATTTTCTCGTGCAGGTTTCACTTTGGGTTTCTATATTTATTTTATATTTCAATTGTGAAATATTCAATGAGATGTCAAACACTGACCATATAAATAAAGCATCAAGAAAGAGGGTTGTATTATCATACTTTCAGAAGCCTCAATCCAAGAATCCAGATTCTCTTCATGATTCAAACTCTTTTGAGAAAACCATCAATGAGAGAGATGTCAACACTTCTGAGCATGCATCTAATAACCATATAACAAATGATAAAATGGGTTCCTCTAGTGAACAAAGTGAGATAAATGCAATTCAACCAGAAATTGGCAATGATAATGTTGAAGATTTTTCCTTGGGAGACAACACAAATCATTCACAATCACGAAAAAAAGAAGAAATACCAATGGGACATAGGTAGACAATTCCAATCGAAATGGGCCTCAAAATTTTCTTCTATTGAACCAATAACTCCAATAAAGGAGAATGAAGCTCCACGAGAAGTTAAATGCATTGTATGTACTTGGAAACTAGGCAAGGCAATAAAATTGCAAATGAAGTTAGATACAAAAGAGAAGCATGCATGAAATCTTTATGTCTAACAAATTGAAAATGGTGAGGAGAAGTCTATTACCAAATGGAAATATTCTAAGGAATGTCGATGTGTCAAATATGTAGAAGAATATAATAAACACTTAATAAGTAAGAGTAAACTTGAGGCAAGTGGAGGGACTATCACATCTCTATTTGGAAAAACAATGGAAAGAAATTTACTATCCAAGTCGACGAAATTGAGCATTGTATTTCACATCTTATCTAGAGGCTGTCCTATGACAGATTATACAGATTATAAGAACTATGTATCTTTTCTTGACGTATCAAATTTTCCATCTTCTCACTGGTCTTCAATGAGTGGTTGGGAATGTGCAAAATATCTAGTTCAAGTAGAAAAGGATGATTTGAAAGAGAATATTGAAAATGCCATATTGTTTTCACTATATTTGCATGAAGTTACAACTATTGATAATACTTCATGGGTATGCATGAGTATTTATATGGTTAATGGTCATATTAGGCATTCATATCTACTTGGGATTCAAAAACTAAAGAAGATTTCTACAACTAGAAATATTTATGAACTTGTTATTAATACTTTGAAGGAAATTGGTGGTATGGATGATTTAAAGATCACAAAAAGGTTGGTATGTGTTGGAGAAAATGGAACATCAGTCATGCAAGGACAAATAAATGGACTTTATGTCAAACTACAACTATTAGCTTCACTTTTTATGATCAGTATTCATTGTATGGATCATAGGATAAATCTCTCATTTAAAATAGTAAGCAATTTTCCACTAGTTTCAAAAGTTAAAGAACTTGCATGTGAGACTTGTACATACTTTTTTCGTAGTCCTAAGTGATTTACAAATTTTCAACAATTTGTAGACGGTATTACAGATGGAAAAAAAAATATGAAAAGATGTTGATACAAGATGGATTTCATTGAATGGGCCATTTCAAATACTATTTAGTGAGTACAAATCATTGCTAGGGGTGATGTATGAACATCGCTTTAGTGTAGACAAAGCTCACTATCTTATCTTTCGAATAAATGATATAGATACGTTATTAACATTGTCTAGAATTCTTCCTTTGCTTCATGAAATGAATTTCCTTGTGAAAATGACTCAGAGTCATACAATGTATATTGTAGAGTACTCAAATGAAAGGAAATTAGCATGCCTTGCATTGGATAATTTGTATACGATGCCAGGTTCTTTTACAAGTCCAACATTTAACGGTTGGACTACTCTCATTGATATAGAAAAGTTTGAAAATTATTTTAAGATTGATGAAAAAATGGGACTATGTATGGAAGTGTGTGGGTATATGGTTCCCTTTCATTTTGTTAGTAAGATGGTACAAACCATTGAAGAGTGTCGTGTGTCAAGGGACCAGTTAAATGATATTTCCATTTCAGTTATACACAACTTGATTCAAATTGTACAATCATTGTCATGAGAGATAAGAGAACAATTTCCTTGAGATGAATTATTGGAGGCCATGTCTGTGGTATACCCTAAATATTAGAATAATGAAAAAGAGATAGACACTTTGAAAGTTGACCTTTTAGCAAAATTGAGTATTTTAGTGCACTACTTTGGTAGGAATGTCATGGTACAAAGAGAAGATATTCGAGGTATATTAGATTCATCAAAATTATATGAGCAAAATACTTTATTTGCTGAAACAATGTCAGATCAATATCTTGTTTTGGCGAAACATATAGAATATGGTGCAGTAATCAAATTATGGACTATTTTAGCTTAAAGTCAATTTTTACAAGAAAACATGTCAGAGTATTTCAAATTAGTCAATTTATGTCAAACCATGATTTTGGGATCAGTGGAGGATGAGAGAATGTTTAGTGCATTATCATTCTTGAAGTCAAAGTTGAGGAACACGCTTGATAAGAATGTGGATACTTTTTTAATATTACATGTAACAAAGTATGACATTACCAATTTTCCATTCAATATAGCTCTAGCACTTTGGCAATCAGATTGTGAGAGAAGAGGAGAATGCAATACAACAAATGATTCCAATGAACTTGATACATAACATAATGTTTTGGAGGCTCATAATGATATTTAATCTACAGAAGTTCATGTTCAAAATGCATAAAATGAGGGTCGACATGAGAAACGGGAATTTAATATCCCAAAAGAGATTATCTAAATTAATATACATTGGTAGTGTATAAATAATGAATGCAATTTAATATATCATGGGAATGTTGTTAGTTTAACTTTGATGTTCCTCTTTTTTGGAGTAGGTTGGAAAAATGAAATTATTGAAAGGAGAAGGATTACCATATATAAAATTCAACTTGCATTTCAGGTAAAAATATGTTCTATGGTCTATACTTAGTATTAAATATAATAATATTGGAGCTGCATTTCCTTGATGCAATCTATTTGAAGTTTGATGTTTTGATAGTTAACTAACACATTATTTTTTTCTTATAATTGATAGGAAATGAAGTTGGTACCTATCTATTTATAGATAATATTAAAGGTTAAACAATTAATTTAACAATACTTTCGCTTAGTAATAATGGACTCAGTTAAAACTTAAAACTTTTTAACTTTTATATCTTGGAATATATTAATGGTTTGTTGTTTCTTTCATTTGGAGCATTTTTTCAAATTTGAAAGTTTGCTTTTATTTTGGTTTAACTTATTTTTATTCCCTTGATAATTGAATTTATTTTTAGACCTTTGTACTAGCTTGATTAGTTTCATAAATGGCTTGTTTGTTTCTTAAATTTGGATTGCATTTATTTTTCTTATATTTTTATTCCCTTGATACGTGATTGTGATTTGAGCCCTCTGTACCCCTTTGTGTTATTCAATGTTTTTTTATAATTATTATTGTTCTCTTTAAATATTTGATGTTTCGAGGAAATAGGCTTGGATTTTCTCACTTTGTTGCATGACTTGAGAATCTTCACCATTTTACTTTTAGAATCTACTATGTTTATTTTATATTTTCTTTGAAAAGACATGTTGGTTTTTAGAAATGAAAATGAGTTATGAGTTGCTAAGCAAAGAGAAAAATGGTCTATGCACTGGCTTACTAGGTTCCTATGCATTCATCATAGGATACCTATTGACATTGAGACCGACATTAATCTAATGAAATTTTATTGTTGAGTTCATGACTAAAAGATTATTACATGGAGCCTCTAGGATTCTGACCATATTTATAAATAAAGCTTGAAAGAATATTTTGAGGTATGTGTTTTTAAAATTTTCCATATTGTGAATCATACATGATGAGCATTTGTATTTTATGGAAAGTTTGTAAACTAAAACAATGTGCTATTTTTTGTTTAAATGTTTTGTGAGCTACCTTATTATCTTTCTCTAATACAACTTATTCACCTTGATTATAGGTCGTGCGAGAAAATGAGGACATCCTTGCTAGAAATATTTTAAGCTCAATGTGGATGCTATGCAACCATACATTGAAGTTTTTTGAGAGCATTGATCAAGCCTTGTATTTTAATTAGTGCTTCAAACAACTATTTTAATTGTAGCTATATTTTTAAATTGGGGGGTTTATTGGGCCCAACATACTTTGTGAAAATTGATTGTACATTGAGTGTTGTATGATAAATGAGCTTCACACTTTGATAAAATGTTCTATTGTAAATTGCAAATATTTATGAAATCATCTCTCCATTTTATCTCTAAGGAGTTTTGAACTTAGTATTATACAAGTAGTTGTGATGAATAAAGTCGGCAATTTAGCTTGGAAATTGGATTTTCTTTACAAGGTGTTCTAGTGAAAGAGTACATGAAAATTCTAAAGTAAATACAACATCATCTAGGTAATTTTATTTAAGTCAAATTTTTTCAAAACTTAATTTTATATATTTCAATGAAAAACTGGCCAAAATTTACAAGATTTTTAATTCTGTGAAAGATTCGCTAAATATTATACAAGGTTTTCTAATTTTGTGAAAGATTCGCCAATATTTTACAAGATTTTATAATTCCATGAAAGATTCGCCCATATTTTACAAGGTTTTAGAATTTCATGAAATATTTGCCAAAAAATTATATATACATATTATATTATTGATAAAATAGCCTTCACACTTTCTCATGTATCACGGGGATTCACCTATTTATTATATATATAAATTTAGGGGGTTTCTTAAAATTTTCCCTACCCCCAACAAAATGGGGTTTCTAAAAGAAAGAATAAATCACTATATGAGGCTACAAAATATATGCTGTGTCATCAGGATCTTCCCACATATTTATGGGAAGGACCCTCCAACACTATTGTTTATATTCATAATAGAATCCCTTATCCTATACTGGGAGAAAAGACTCTTAAAGAAGTTTTCACTAGTGGAAAAATAAATGTTGGACACTTGAATATTTTTTGTTGTTGCATTTACATTCATGTGCCAAAAGAGAAGAGAAAAAATATGGAGGCATCCAAAAACAAAGAAAAATTTGTTGGATATACTGAATACTCCAAAGCTTGTAGAATATGTGTTCCAGCACAAAGGCACATTGAAGTTAGCATAGATGTAACATTTCATGAGGAGGATTCCTTCAAGTTCTCTAAATAAATTCGGTGTCATTAAGATATGGAGGATCCAATTTCTATTTCTCCTCATTCATATCTAAGAGGGATAATCCATAATAGTACTTAGATATTATTGATCCTAAAGAGCCAGTAGAATTGGTGGAAATATCTCTTGATGAACCTCCCTCTAAGAGGATATTTTCCTCGTGTTGAGACATTCTGCAAGAGGAAGAAAAACATGGAGCACCATCAGGAACATCCGAAGAGAAAATGGGACCTAAAATATATTCAATATATGTAGCACATATGAGTCACATTAGTGATTCATAACCCACCACCCATGAGGAAGAAGCTAAGTAGAATGTTTGGAAATATGCCATGGTGGAAGAATACAAATCCATCATGAAAAATGACGTGTGGGAAGTGGTTACTAAACCAAAAGGGATTTTTGTAGTAACTTCTAAGTGGATTTATAAAACAAACATGCTACTGATAGAAATATTGAAAAATATAAATCAATATTTGTGTTGTGTGGTTTCTCACAGAAAGAAGGAATAAAATATGATGAGGCATTCGCACCAGTGGCTAGGTACACCACTGTTAGAGCCATGATTTCCCTTTCCTTAAATATGGGGTGGAATATTCACCATATGGATGTGAAGACTACCATTCTCAATGGTGAAGTTAAAGAAGAAGTATACATACAACAACCTGAGGGGTTTGTAGTTCATGTGAAGAATTCCCATGTATGAAAACTTAAAAAATACTTGCATGGGCTTAATCAAGCTCTAAGGGATTGGTATTTGAGGAGTGATAGCTATATTTAGAGCTTGGAATTCTCCAAAAGTGTAGTCGAACCCAAATTGTACTTCAAATTTGTGAATAAGAAACCACTAATATTAGTTCTCTATGTTTATGATTTGTTCCTTAGTGGATAGGAATAATAGATAACTAGGTGCAACAGGGATATCACTTCTAATTTCAAAATGAAATACTTGGGACTTCTACACTATTTTCTTGGTTTGGAAGTTTAGAAAATGAAAGATGGGATCTTTATTTCACAAGGAAAGTACACAATTGATGTGTTGTGCATATTTGGTATGATGGACTATAAGATCATGTATACACCAATGGTTTCGAATATGAAGAAACTACATAAGTCAGATTTTGGATCGTATCTAGTGGACCCTACCATGTATAGATAACTCATAAGTTCCTTAATGTATTTGATACATACTATACCATACATATGTTATCCTATTAGTATCTTAAGTCAATCTATGTTTGAGCCAAGACATAGACATTGGGTTGTTGCAAAGCATGTGTTTAGATACCTTCGAGGTAATATTGGTTATGCACTAAGGTAGGATTCCAATGGTGGAATGATGATACTTCGTTATGATGACTCTGGATAGGGTGGTAGTATTGTGGACCAAAAGAGTACCTTTGAATATTGTTTTATCTTGGGATTAACTATGATCTCTTGGTCCAACAAGAAGCAGAGATCCATAGCCTAGAGTACTACAGAAGAAGATTATATTGAATCCATTACTGCTTTCAAATAATTTATGTGGCTTAGATAGCTACTTGTTGGGTTTTTTAGTGAGAAGTTTGAGACTACTTCCATTTTCTATGACAATCAAAGTTGTATTAAGCTCTTAGAAAACCCTGTGTTTCATGACAAATTGAAACATATTAATATGAAATACCACTACAATAGACACATGGTCTAGAGAGTTAGCACAAGACTTCGATACATTTCCACTAATGACCGTATAATATATATATTAAATAATCTTGTGTCCTTAATGAAGTATATGTACTTTTGAGACAAGCTTACTATGGTAGAGAATACATCCCTTATTGCAAGGGAGTGTTAAATTTATAGTCATGAGTAATTCTCCAAGTCAATCTTGTGCATCGGGATTGAGCCTCATTGTGTTATGGTAGTTCCTTAGAGAGCTTGAGTTGGACTCAGGAAACATGGAGTAGAATATTTATTTGGAGTCAAGAATGACTAAGCCTCATGTGTAAAGGTTAAACCTCATTTGTTGATTAAAGTTATTTATATGTCAAATTGATGGTGTTGTACAATCTTGCTTGTTAAGACTAATGTCTCGTGTGTCAATACAAATCCTCATGTGTTGGGGTGGTGCCTCATGTGTTGAGGTAATGCTTTGCAAGTCGAAGCATGAATGGTGTGTGACATACTACTAACCATGGTATTAGAGATGGATAATCTATTAAGTATCCTCTAGAGTGTATTACTATAGGGTATGACCACTTGGAACGATAGTAGAATGACATAATCACATCATTAGAAAAATCTCTATAGTATATTTGATATGATAAAGAAATTACAGTTGGCACAATTGGACCATGGAAATAATACAAGAGATAAATATAACATGTGATAAGTGAGAGAGCTAAAACTATTCACTTCAATGATGTTATTAAGAAAGAATTCAGTTAAATAAAAGATAACTCAAAGTTTTCAATTCAGTGATGTTAGCAAGAAAGACTTTAGTTAAAAGGGTTAGCTAAGTGCTATCAAAGAAGATATAACCAGCTAAGTGTTTGCATGATGACACTTGAGTTAAGCTAAAATACGATGCTTGAGTTACAACACTTAAGTTACGACACTGGATTTAAACTAAAAAATGACACTTGATTTACGACACTTGAGTTATGACACTTAAGTTACGAAACTGTATTAGAATCCTAACTAACTGACCTCATGCATCCAATTGAAGGGAAACTTCATATTGAAGTTATAAGTAAAATATATAATCCAAGAATGAGAAGGATTTCAACCTTTTTATGCACATTATTGATGAGATTAAGGAGAAGATTGAATTCTCTCTTGAATCCATTCACTATTTTTTGCATGTGATCAAAATTAATGATTATTTTTATGATGAATATACTTCTACACTCTTCTCTTAATCCATATTCTCTCTTGATCCAATATTGTGTTAAGTTTTCTTAATTGCTTAGTTGATATTCTAAAACAATTTACAATAGTAGGATCACTGAAACAATAACAAGCACATTAAAACGAAGAACACAAATATTTTCATCGGGGAAACCACAAGGGAGAAAACACCACAAAACTTCCTTAGTATAGAACTCAACTAGAGCAGTGTAAAACCCAAGACAACTTCTTATCTCTTCTTCCTACCACACTTCTTCCTATATCTATTGGAAACTTTCTTGAGTGAAGTGTGTACAAATTTAGGGGAGGTTCCTCCCTATTTATATTTGACTCTTGACTTTACCTAAAACCTGGTAGGGTCGACTTGTTTAGTAAGACACCAAAAATAATATTTCTTATAATGACACTTGGGTAATATTGACCTGACTTACATCTGGAGGTTTTTATTGATTCTTTCAAGGACTCTTACATGACCAATAGAACCAAATACATCTCATGAAGGAGGAATAGAATTGGTACAACTTCAATATATTCCAAATTTAAAATACTTTATCACTCCCTTTTAACTAGGAAGGTATTCAACCAAGGTAGAAACTACTACCACAATTGTACATCTAATTTATGAGTCTCTATCTGTCATAGGAAGCTTTGGAAAATCATCATACATCTTCATAGTCAATTTGGAACTGTATCAATATGTGAATATTGAACCTTCTTCTTTGTCATCATCGTCATCTGCAACATCAGTATGTAAATACAACAACAACAACATTATCATGTTAGTGCTAAAGAAACATCATCAATAAATTCTAGATCATTATCTTCACCATTAGCATAAAGATGTTGGAATATTAACATCATTATCAACATAAAAATGTTGAAACAACATCGTCATCATCAATATAGAAATACTAAAACTATCTCATCAACATCACAAAAACATCAGCATGAAAAGACTGAACCTTCTACATCATTATAGGAATATTGAAACTATCTCATTAAAATCACAACAACAACAGTATGAAATTACTAAACTTTCTACATCAGTATAGCACTACTGATACTACCTCTTTCCCACTAACCATCTTGGAGAATTATCTTGGTGAGTTCTCTAGTAGATCCATCCAGGAATTTTGTCTAACTTACTAACCCTTTCAGGTAAACAATCCTAGTCAGACATATGGATCTTCCTAGGGACCAACAAGAGTTGTCTAGCTTACTAACTATTTTGGGATAAACATGCCTAGCCATAGACACTAATCCCCCTAGGATAAAAAATCCTTGTCTGACTTACTAACCCTTTTGAGACAACAATCATAGCCATACTTACCATAATATAGGATGAGCTACCACACCACTGCATCCTTCTACCATCTTCTTCACTCCCTCTTTCAAGGGAGGTCCTTTTGGACTACTCCAAGCTTGTCTCAAAAGTATTCAAACTTTGCACAAGACAAAGGCTTAGTCACCACATCTTTCACTTGTTCCTCTGTAGGAACACACTTGATATTTATAGCTCCCTTATGTACCATATCATGGATGTAATGATATATAACTTCGATATGTTTTGACTTATCATGAAACACCGAGTTTTCTGTCATCTTAATACAACTTTGATTATCACAAAGGATATCAGTCACATCTATCTCTATATCAAATAATCATGTCAACATCTTGTGAAGACACACTGCTTCACTACAATATGAGCATGTTGTAATGTATTCATCTTCTGTTGTGCTAAGTTTAATATTGTATTTCTTTCTACTGAACCATGAGATCATGCTTTATCCCAAACTAAAACAACATTCCAAAGTACTCTTTCTATCTTCACTACTTTCTTCCCAATTTTAATATGTAAATCCATGTAATTTGATCTCTCCATTTGATGCATATTTGAGACCATAGTCTAAAGTCCCCTTTAGATACCTCAACAAATGTTTTTCTCCTGTTAGGTGAATATGTTTGGAATTCACCATATATTGAATTAGAGTGTTTACAACAAAACATATATCTAGTCTTGTATTGGTTAAGTACATTAGAGAACCAACCATTTTTTTATAAAGTGGCATCTGTTGTTTCCGAAGATTCATCATTCAATAGATTCAAATTTGTTGTCATCGGAGTAGTCATAGCCTTGCAATCTATCATCCCAAATCTCTTTAACATTTCTACTTCATATTTTCTTTGGTTTAGGAAAATCACGTTTGGATAATTCCATACTTCGGCACCTTGAAAATAGTGCATCATTCCAAGGTATTGGTATTATTTCCCATACAACATTATTTATAATGGATTTGTATTCCTCAACCATGGTATCCTCCCATCCCTTATTCTTTGTTGCTTCTTCAAAACATGTTGGTTCTTTATCAAGGAAATCACACATTAAAGCCAAATAACTAGGGTATAGATTTGGCTTCTTTCTTTCTCTGATGGTTTCTTCTGGGACACCATGTCATTTTGCTTCTTCAATTACTTTGCGAGCTCAGGAAGGCCTTATTTTGCATGAGATCATTTCACTGGGAAATTATTTAGGTATGTGAGGTTCTATTATGTCATGATCCTCAGGAATCTATTCTTCCTGTTTGTTTCTGACTGGTTTAGGTCCTTCTGCAGCTCTGGGAGTTTCATGTTCCTCTTTGTCTTCCTTGTCTTTCCTTGATTTTCAGAAATTTGTATCTTCATCAAAAGTAACATCTGTTCTTAGTTCAATTTTATAATATCCTGGGATATAGATTCGATAAGAGTTTGATTGCACACTATATCCTACAAACAATCCCTTATTTCCTGAAGGGTCTAGCTTTGATCTTTTATCCTTTGGAATGTGTATGTATACTAGAAAACCAAATATATTTACGTGACTGACTTTATTATTTTCTCTAGTAAACATCTCTTATGGATTCTTATTCCCAAGGGTACCATGGGAAATTCTATTTTGTACATATATTTTTGTTCTGGTTGCTTCTGCCCATAGATACATACGTAGATCTTGATAATGGATCATATCTTTTTACAACTTTCATTATAGATCTATTATTTCTTTCTTCCACACCATTTTTTTGTGGATTATAGGGAATGGTGAGATCCCTCTTAATCACGTCTTCTTTGTACTAATCATTGAATTCACTTGATGTGAATTCTCCTTCATTTTCTGATCTTAAGATATCAATCATCTTTTCATAGAGGGCCTTAAGCTATTTGAACCTTTCAAGAACTTCATCCTTCTTCTTCAATAAATATATCCAAGTTTTGCGGGATTAGTCATCAATAAGGATGCATAGTAAAAATATTGCTTAATGAAGTAGTTTGCATTAGCCCACATATATTTGAATGAATAATGTCTAAGCTCCATTTTTCTTTTTTTTCACTATTTGGATACAGGTTCTCAATATTCTTTCCTTGCGCACATCCTTTGTACACTTCATGATTTATTTGAATCTTTGGTAAACCTATCACAAACTTTATCACAATTGGAAATGCTTTGTAATGTATATGAGAAAGTATTATTTTCCATATATCACATGGGATTATGGTACTAGTCATCAATGTTGAATATGTGTGTCCCTTTAATCTATAGAGTCCTCCTTCTTTAACTCCAATCACTATTGCATCATCTATAGTTTTTACTTTTGTCCACATGAGGACTTATCCATAGACAAAAGAAACTTTGAAAAATTTCTTATCTAATGCTAAGATAGAAAGTAGATTCTTCTTTAATCCTGGGACATACAGGGCATCCTTCATCTTCATGGAATTTCCAGAGTCCAACTTATAGGAGGTTTCTCCCATTCCTTTTATGGGATATTGATTTAATCATATCCAAGCATTACTTTGTGTGGGGACTTATTTTGTACAAGGCATGAGAGTGATTCCTTATAACCTGTTATGTGCTTGGAGGCACCACTATATACTAGCTAGGTGTCATTCTATGATGAGCCAAAACATGTGAGTGCAGAGATCAAGACATATTATTCATAGGAATGTTCATTTTCCCCAGCTCCTTCCTCATCTTCTTAATCATTGTCTTCAACATCATGAGCTTGGAATATTTTTTTCTTTTTCTTGACTCGTTCTTCCTTCATGGGACAATTTATAGAAATGTGTCACAGGCTTATGACAAGTGAAGCATTCATAATTTGAGAAGCATTCTTAGACTTATTAAACCCTTGATATTTTCTGGGAGGATGATCATAAATTTTTCTCTTCTTATTTCCTTTGGTATGGACTCCCAAATCTTGATCCTCATTTTCATTTAGCTTCTCTTCCCTAGCTGCTATTATTTCTTCTTCTCCAACACATGCTTCCCATAATTGTTGGAACTTGGTCATCCTTCTTCTTGAATAGATTATTTGAATAAAGGATTCCCAATATTTGGGAAGACCATTCAAGGTGGTCATTACAACTTCTTCTTCTTCAACCATATCACCAATATCTTACAACTGCTCCTCGATTTGAGCTACTCTTTTGAAGTATAATTGCATGGATTCTAACTTTTGAGCCTTTACACTTTTGAGGTGATTCCTCAATGTCATATTTCTATTAATATGTCTTCCTTCAAATAAGATGGATGGAGCATCAAACATTTCCTTTGGTGTCCTCCTTGAGGATACTTATCCTTGATCATATCCTTCTTGTACTTGGCCTTAGTTTCATCTTCTTCTGGTTCTGCAATTTCCTCCTTAATAAATCCTTATAGATCATTTTATTCTAGGATGAGCATGCTATGATTCTTCCGTTCTCTGAATTTTTCATCACCCTCAAGCTTCTCATATAGATTGGTACTATTTTTCATCTTTTAACAAAATGTGAACTTCAAATGGAATTAGAAGGAGTAATACTTACTTGATGAATACTGCTTCTAGCTAACCTTCTTTAAGATGACGTAGAGTTTGATGAAGAAACCTTAATTTTATAGTTGAGATCACTAGTAGGGATTAGTGATGGAAAATATGCACCTTACCAGGGTGAGCTAGTATGTATATTTCTTTTCTTGAGATTGATGATCGAGTCTCATGAAAAATGAATCCCTAGTTCTTCCTGGAAGCAGTGTTTGGTCCAAAATTCAAACTTCTTGGAATTCAATTATGTTTTCACATAAATATGCACCCTTATGGGGAAAGTTGATTGAGCCCTATTTTTTGGTTGGTGTGTCTATGGATTTGATTGGAATAACAAACCCTACCTATGTAGTGTCTCCTTTTAGGGTGGCTCTGATACCATGTTAATTTTTATTAATTGCTTAGATGATATTCTAAAACAATTTGCAATAATAGGATCACTGAAAGAACAAAAAGCATAGTTTAAAAAAGACACAAATATTTTCCTCAGGGAAAACACACGGGAGAAAACCCCACAAAACTTCCTCAATATAGAACTCACATAGAGCAGTGTAAAACCAAAGACAAATGCTTCTCTCTTCTTCTTGGCACACTTCTTCTTATCTCTCTTGCAAACTTGCTTGAGTGAAGTGTGTAAAAATGAAGGGGGGTTCCTCCCTATTTATATTTGACTCTTGACTTGACCTAAACTCTAGTAGGGACGTCTATTCTAGTAAGACACCAAAAATAATATTTATTATAATGACACTTGGGTGGTATTGATCCGACTAAAATACAAAGGTTTACATTGATTCTTTCAATGGCTCTTACATGACCAATCTCATCAAAAAACATCTCCTGAAGGAGGAATACAATTAGTACAACTAGAATATCTTTTGAAGTTACAATACTTTAACATATTGCATTAGGGGTGCTTGTTATTTATCTTCAATATTGCACCAGGGGCGCTTGAAAATTAAGATCAAAATCCCAATATCCTTGTCCTTAGGAAGTCTATTTTATTATTTTTATTGATGACTTTATTCATAAATATTGGTTTTTTTTTAAGCATAAAAGTGAAACCTTTGGTATATTTTAATATTTTAAAACCATGTCCGAAAAAAAATCTGTTAAAATGATTATGACTTTGAGAATTGATAATGGGGAATAATTCACTAAAAATGAATTTGATGCATATTTATCCAAGCATGGTATTCAACATCAAAATATTGTTCCTTATACACCTCAACAAATCAGGATCATTGAAAAAGGTAATATAACTTTTGTTTAAATAGATAGATGTATGTTTTATTCTAAAGGATTACATAAATGTTTTTGGAATGAATCTGATTCTTTTGATAACTATATCATGAATAGTTTTCCTACTAAAGTACTTTTGTAGGTTACTATCAAAGAAAGAAGGAATGGAAGAACACTTGATATTAATAACTTTAAGGTAGTTGGGAGTGAATGTTGGAACCATTTCCTGGATGAAAAACAAAAAAAGTTAGAACCCAATTCTCACAAATGTGTTTTCATTGGCTATTGTGAAGAATTCAAACCATATAGGTTGTTTGATCCATCTACCAAAGGTGTCATCATTAGGAAATATTTTCAATTCAACAAAGTATCTCCTCCTCTTGAGTATGTTGAGATTCACCTTCTTCTACTACTATCTCTAGTACTTCTCTTGCTCCTTCTATTCCTACCCTTGATCCTAGTTCACCTTTTTATTTAAGTGATCCATCTGAATGTTCCAAAATTACTATTGTGGTTAACATCACTACTTCTCTTTTTGTTTGTGCCTGGAAATCTCTTGAATTTGTAGTTTTTGATATTGGTATTAATCCTTATGATACTCGTCTAACAAGATCTGAATTTACTCTTATGACTAAAGTGTTAGCTGCATATGATCCCTCTTCATATTCTCAAGATAAAGATAAAAATTAATGGGAGAACACAATGATAGTTGAATATCACTCTTTACTAAAAAACAAGACATGGACTCATGTGCCTCTTCCTCTTGGAAATAATTTGTTTGGATGTAAGTAGATATATAAAATAAATATTACTGTAGACTGAGAGATAGAAAAACATAAAACTTAGTTAATAGCAAAAGCATTTTCTCAACATGAACGTATTAACTACACTAAAACGTTTTCTTTAGTTGCTAAAATGAACACAATAAGAACTATTTTTTCTCGTGATGCATCTTATCAATGGGAAGTAAATCAATTTATTTCAAGAGTGCATTATTGAATTGTAATATTTGTGAATACATTTATATGCAACAACCACATGGTTTTATTACTTCTAACACTTAAATTTTAGTATGCAAATTGATCAAGTCTTTACATGGTATTAAACAAGAACCTAAAGCTTGGTATGAGAAAATTGATGCTTATTTCTTGAAGAATGAATTTAAGAAGTGTGTATATAATCCAAATCTTTATGCGAAGAAATTTTATCATGATGTTCTCATAACAGTACTTTATTTTGATGATCTACTTATTACTGGAAGCCAACTTAAACTTATACAAGAAATGAAGAATACTTTAAAGAATGAATTTGAAGGGACTGATTTATGCCTATTGGATTATTTTTCTAGTTTACATATTTGGCATATGGTTGATGGTAAATTACTATCTTATCCTAAGTATGCGAAATATTTACTTTCTTTGTTTGATATGAGTGATTGCAAGCCTTCACTATGCCATTCAAGTTTAATGTAAAGAGAAATGTTGATTATGACATTCCTCTTGTTGATGCCACTTTATATCATCAACTTGTGGGGAGTTTGATATATTTGACCCACATATGGCCGAATATCTCTTTTATAGTCAACACGGTTCCAAGGTTTATGCAAAATCCTCAGGAAATTCATTGGAAAGAAGCAAAAAGTATTCTCATATATTTACAGGGGATCATGCATTATGGGGTTTTCTATTCTAGAAATGATATAGTTTCACTTATTAGTTATATTTATTTTGATTAGGAAATGGATTTTTTAGATATAAGGTTTACTGTAGGGTATATACTTCAGCTTGGTTCAGCTCCAATTTAATTCTTTAGTAAGAATTTGAGAACTCTTTCTCTTTGTTTTTATAAAGTAGAGTACAAGGAAGCTACAGAAGCAACTAAATAAGCACTATGAATCCATCATGTTTTGCAATATTTTGGTCTAGTAGATAAATATCCTACCAAATTAAGATGTGACAATCAGAATACAATTAAACTTCCATACAATTCAATGTATCACTCCAACACTAAACACATTGAATTGGATACTCATTACATTAGAGATATTGTTGTGAATGGTGTTATTTGTTTGGAGTATTGTTCCAGAAAAAAGCAAGTAGATGATATCTTCACCAAATCCACAACAAAGTAAATGTTTATGCATCTTCGTAGTTTTTTTGAAAGGAGCAAAGTTTTCATCAAGGAGGAATGATAGTGTAAGTCCATATTTTTTCATTTACATATTTTTCTCCGAGTCATCATTAAGGGGGTGTATTGGAATCTATAATTTTAATATTACATGTGCAATGATGTCTAGTATGATATGCTAATATGAATTATCTAGCATTGCAAGGAATAAATGACTACATATTTGTATATGGTTGTAATGAAACATTTTCAAAAACATTAATTTACAATAGTAATTGATAATTAACTAATATAAATACTTACATTTTTTGTGGGATCCCTCTAGACCGATTCTTCCTTGTTGAGATTACTAGAGTCCCAAGGTCTTAATGTCCTTTCTTTATTTCATCTTAGCTTGCAAATTTGATCACATGCAAGAGGTAGTGCCTGTATGCATTAGTGAAGGAGTCCTCATGTAGAATATGGTGAACCATTGCATTCTCTATGCCTCAAACTCATAAAGAATATCTTCATCCTTTTCATAAGAGAAAGGTTTTCTTATTTGGTGCAAATGGTCTTGCTATATGTTTTCCCTTCCTCTTGGAGGGAGTGACGCCACAAACTATCAAAGTTATTTTTCACCTATTGGTTATTCACAACAGCCAAGAATGTCTCCCATGATAATGGAAAACCATTAATACTGGCTTGGATGAGATCATATTCATCCACCACAACTCCAATTCTAGTAAGTTGATCTCTTGGTGAATAAAGAGGTCATTGTCTCATCCTTCACCATCTTGAGGTTTCATAGCTTGTTGTTCAATTCCCTCTTTTCACTTGGGACCTTATTCTAATATACACTTGTAAATGTATCAAAACATTCATTTTTGGTCTTGAACAAAGTAATCATGGACATCAAGTTGTCCTTCACTGAATCATAGATGATATGTATGGACTTAGATCAAGTCTTCTTGAAGTTGATGCACCCTGCATTAGATGTATAATGCTCCATCAAAGTGGATATGTAGCTATCCAATTCATGTTCCTATAGGATTTTAAAAACCTTATCCTTCCAAGTGTTTAAATTCAAAGTTCCATTGATTTAGTCTTCTAGTCATACAGATATTGACACCATTGTATTCAAGTATCGTGCTCAACTTCTTAGGATATACATAGGATTCTACTTTTCTTGCAAAACTCAAATCCTTCATACCTTGAGCTCCGATACTATGTTGAATTTTGTGAAAATATGTTGATCTATATATTTAATTATATAAGTGCAAAAGTATTGCATAGTTGAAAAAGAGTTAAATAATTCATACACATAAAATCATTCAACCATAACACAAGATGTACCCTAGGGAAAACCCTAAAAACCATGAGTATTAAAAAACATAAAAAAATATTCAAAGTATAATTATGATAGATAGAAAATAATGTATTTTAAAATACTATATTTCTTTTAGAACCCCAAGTGGAAGATAAGAGAATACAAAACACCCTATGTGTAGATACAGAGAAGTAGAGAAGAGAGATCAATCAGATGAACTTTCCAATGAGTTCAATAAAATAAATAACATGGAAAACTAGTTCTATGCAAATAATAGTGAACTAGTACATGGGGAATTAGCCTCACATGAAAACTATAGTGCATTTCCTTCTTGGATATTTGTTCTGCACCTCGGTTTCTTCAATCTTGCACAATCAATGCACTATTCCTTTCTTCTTTGACATTAAATCATGCTCAACTATATTTAGAGTGAACTTGTCTATTAAATGGATGCAGGATTATTTAGTTAACAATATATCTTAAGTGCCATCATGAAATAGGTGTAACTCTAGTGTTACAACTTAAGTGTCATATTCTAGTTTAACTTAAGTGTCTCCATGCAAAACACTTTACTTAACTAATTCCTTTTGATTAACACTTTATTTTAACTATTCTTAAATGAAATCATGCTAATTGATTTTACTGAAGTGATCAGCAAGTTCTCCTTTAATTAACTATTTCTCACAATAATACTTTAGTTGATTATTTAATTTAAGCATACATTGCTAATTAATTGAAGGTTTAACTGAGGCATGCATTGTTATTTAACTGAATCTTTAAAAATTTGAGTTCACTTAATCAGTTCAAGTGTCTCCATGAGAAATTTTAAATTCTTTTGTTCTCTATGCATTTATCTTTATCTCTTGTCTTTACTACATGGTAAAAATGTGTTCACTTTAATTATCTAACATATTAGATTATACTAAGAATAATTGCGGGATGTTTTGACCATATTATATTACTCTAGAAAAAATGATCATATGCTAATGTAATTCACTCTAGAGGTGGGAAGTATGTAAAGTAGATTAATAGAAATCAATGACCATAGCTAGTAATGCATCACACAACATTAATTCCTCAACATGCAAAGTATTTACCTCTATATCTAGAGGTACACCACATGGGTACCTACTATTTGTTTTTCTAATCTTATTCAACTTGATTAGGATCTGTATCTGAAATAATAACAAGACCAATAATATACATCAGATAGAGTATATACACAAAACAAAAATATTATCCCCAGGGAAACCATAAAGGAGAAAAACCCATAAACTTCCTTAGAATAGTTTTGTCACTAAGACAATATCACAATATGGAAAAAACCAATAATAAGAAGTGTTATGTAGCTCTATATCTCTCCTCCTTGTCCTTCTCTCTCTCCACATGCAAAATTGAGTGAGTGAGTGAGTGTGTATTTAAATGAGGGAGGGCGCCTCCCTATTTATACCCTTCAAGGGATTGACATTCTAAGTTGATTGGGTTGACCTCTTACCCTTGTAGGTATGAATTCAGCTAAGGATACACCAAAAATACATTTCATTATATTAAAATGGTGACTATTGCCCCGAATTAAAATGAACGTTGTACCTCAAGGACCATATACAATAGTGGCATCCCGAAAGGAGGGGAACACATCTGCGATGGGCGTACAACAACATACATTGTAATATCTTTCAAAGTTACAAATACAACAACACTCTCTCTTAACTAAGAAGGTATTCTCTCACCGTAGTCATCAACACAACTGGTCATGTCATCATCACAGACTCATCATTGTAGTTGCTACCATAGTCCTCATCTTGCCGATCATTGAATATTGACATCTATCGGATCTATCTATCATCAAAAGTTTCTATAGATCCAACATTGTTTCATGCTAGGTGTATGCCTATTCCTCATCAAGTTATTCATCATATCTATGTGAAATCCACTGCGTAGGTACATCCCATGACCATTCATTACATTTCCACTCCAATCACATGTGTCTCCTACGGTCATCTCATTGTATCCATATCACCTCATCATCATACAAAGAGAACAACCTAGATGCATACCACATACAACTTGTGTTCTACCAACATAGGATCATGCCATGACTGATTATGTCACCAAGACATCCCACATCATCCACTATGTAAAAATCACCTAGGATCACACAAAGTGCATTAAGTATTTTGATGTTCATCTTGCATTCTACCAACATAGGAGCACACTAGGAATTATTACATCACCAATACAACATGTGTCTTCCACTATGCAAGAATATCCTAGGCACACACCAAGTTCCTTGTGATCAATCACCTCCAACATGGGAACACACATAAGTACTAATTACATCTGAGAAGAACTTGCATAACACACCTATACTTTTACATTCAAGGAAAACCTTAAGGAATTATTACATATAAGGAAATCATACATATCACGCTAAGACTTTTACATTCAAATACAACTTGATAGGGTTGGTTACATCCGAGAACATCCTTCATACCATGCCATTGCTTTTACATTCAAGGACAACCTCAAGGACTTATTACATCTAAGGAATACATGTGTATCACACTAGGACTTATACATTGAAATACAACCTTCTAGGACTCATTACATCCAAGGATAACCTACGTACTACACCAATAATTTTACATCCGAGTACAACCTGACATGATTGACTACATCCAAGAACAACCTATGTATCACACTGAGAATTTTATGTTCAAGGACAATGTGTATACCTTCTGATGTGATATCTTGTGCTTCTGCATCTTCTAATATCTCATAATATCTAACACAAGAGCACACTAAGAAATATTACATCACCAAGACAACTTGCATCTTTAACAATGCCAGAACTCATCACTCCCTCTTTACAGGGACTTTGTTCTAGATAACACCAAGTCTTTCTCTGAAGTATTCCAAATTCACTCAGGCTAACAGCTCGATCAATACATTAGTTATCTTCCTATCAATTGTAATATGTTGGAGCTTCCCTGCTCCTCTTCGCATCATATACTCGATTAAATGGTACTTGATCTCAATATGATTTGACTTGTCGTGGAACACCGGGTTCCTTGACAACTTCATGCAACTCTGGTTTTCACAAAATCTACAAGTCTCCTCTAACTGTAGATCAAATAAATATGACAGTAGCCTCCAAATCCATACTACCTCACAACTGGCCAAGCAAGCTGGAACATACTATTCTTGGGTTGTACTTAGTGCCACATAGGACTTCTTCTAAACCAGTATATCATGTCGAATCCCAAACTAAAGAAAATTATGAAGTGTTGTTCTTATTAGTGGTGTTAACTGCCTAATCCAAATCAAAATAACCATGCATGTTAATATTCTTATTTGCACCATACTTGAGCCCATACTCAATTGTACCCTTCAAGTACCTCAATACATTCTTTGCAACAACTAGGTGAACATGTCTCAGATCCATCATGAACTGGCTTAGGGTGTTGATAGGAAATCATATGTCATGTATCTTGTAATCATTAGGTACATCAATGAACCAATCATCTGCTGATACATCATGGCATCAATGGAATATTATGAATCATCACACAATATCTTCAATTTCAATGCCATAGTTGTGGCTATCATCTTGTAGTCGAGCATTCTAAATCTATTTATAATATACACTTCATACTTTCCTTGAACAAATAAAATCCCATACACACTCTGCAACACCTACATGCCTAAGAAGTAGTGTATCATCCCAAGTTATTTCATCTCAAACTCAGTGGAAATATTCCTCTTTGCATATACAATGAGTTCATCCTCTCCTGTCAGAAATAGGTCATCAACATATAGCAGAAGGATCACTAGTATTTTTCCTTCAACCTTGAAGTAGAGGTTGGAATCTCCTTTACTCTTAGAAAATCCTAAGCTCATCAAGAAGTTTTCCATCCTATCATACCATGTCCTGGGTTCTTACTTCAATCCATACAATGTATTCTTCAACTACACACATGAATCTTCATGTCATGTGTCTCAAATCCTAGTGGTTTCTCCATGTACACTTCCTCTTCAACTACACCATTCAAGATTGTTTTTTGGATGTTTATATGGTGTACCTTCCATTTCATTACTGCAGCAAATGCAAGTATAGATATAATGGAAGTGTATCTCGCTACATGTGCAAATGTCTCCTCGTATTCTATGCCTTGTTTCTATGAGAAGCCACATTCCATGACCCTTTCCTTGTTTTTTTCAATTTACCATCTGCAACATGCTTGTTCTTTTAGATCCACTTCGAAGTCACAACAGGATTTCCTTTTAGTCTTAGATCTATCTCAAAGACATAATTCTTCATAATCAACTCGTACTCCTCAATGATGGAATCCTTCCATTATTTCTTTTCATCTACTTGTTCATAGTTGGAAGGTGCTTATTTAATGATGTCACATAGTAGGGCCACATATATGTTGTATGGTTTAGGGCTTTTCCTTTCTCTATGCATTCCATCTGTAGCTCCATATATTTCTACATATTGTAATATATCTCGTTCCCATGTTTGTTTTCTCTTCTAAGAGATCTTCTCATGAGGTGTTTCTATAGGTTCTTATGGTTCTACCATGTCATGATATTCATGGTCTTATGGAATTGTTTCTTCCATTGTCATATCTCGGACTCTAGTTCTTTCAGGTTCTTTGATGTCTTCAATAGGCATTTTTCTAGATATGGAGTATGTTGAGTATTAATAAAATGTTACATATCTGTTGATGTCAATATTCTTAAATCCTAAGAAGCATATCTGGTATGCCTTTGCAGTGTCACTATATCCTATGAATATTCCCTTCCTTCCTCAAGGATTGAGCTTGGTCCTCTTCACCTTTGGGATGTGTATGTACATTAGGGAGGAAACTATTCTCAAATGGATGACTTGTGCTTTCTCTCTGGAGATAGCCTCTTAAGGAGTCTTATTTTTGTAATGTCCCAAGTCTGGTGTACATACCTAAACACTCTTCAATTCTATAAATTATATTAAAATTTTTGAACTTGAATTAATTTACACAATGACTTTCTCAGACTGGGAAAATAAGGGGTTTCTTCTGGGAAATTTGTAGGAAAAAGGAGTGAGCAGTGGATAGAAAACAAATATATGTCAAAAATTTAATTTCCTCTCCCCTTACACATTTATATCTAGTGCTATTTATGGTTCAGAGTCCGCACTGTGGAAACCTACTACCACGCTTCTGGGCAGCCAAACCGTGAAACTAAGGAGAGTAGTTCGGTCTGTTTCAACCAGGGGATTTTGGAAAATTGTAGAGGTTTGTTCCAGAATTAATATAACAAAAATAAATTATTTATACATTTTACTGATGTTATGGAAATTTCTAAGAAGTTTTGTGTGAATTTGGGGATTTTTGGCAGTTTTGGTCAAGAGAAACCCTATGCAGAGGAGGGTCCCAAAAGGTTGCATAAACCCAACAAAAAAATGTTATATATATCTATATGGGAATTTAGGCCTTCTAATGACCCAAAAGAACTTAAATATCTTAGTTTTAGTTTACCAAACTTGTTTTACATCAGTTTTGGTAAAACTAATTATTAAAAGCTAGTAATCTAGCTAGAGTCTTAAAAAAGCAATTAAATCAACTCAAATTCATTTTTGTAAAATATGAGATTTGTAACAGAGATAAATATAATCTCTTTGAACATGAATACTCCCTTAAATCACTTCCCCAAAACATAGTATTTATTACAATCACTCAAATTTACTCAATTCCCCCATACATTGATAAAATAGGCCCATTTGATGAAGCTAAGACAATATTATTTAGGGGAAAAGATATCTCCACCTGATAAATGTAATGTTCAGAAAATTATGACACTACAGAAAATAAATTACATTATTTACTGACCATTACAAATATGCTTCCAAAATTAAGGGGCAGGAGGCTCGTATCATGGCCAGCAAGGGACTGTGAGCATAGGTGAAGCATGGGATTCACTAGAGCTTGAACTGAACTTGATGGAGGCTGAAAATGGCTTTGATTATCCTCCAATTTCTTTAATATATCACTCCATACCTGAAATGGAAGAGAAGGGGATGGAAGGAGAGGGAAATGGAAAGATGGGGCTCATCTCCCAAGATTCCGAGGCACAACACTTAGAAGTAATGCTCACATAAGCATTCAGAAATCAAATCATCAACAAAACTGAATCAATGGGCTTGAATTCACCTTTTATAGAATTTTGGATGACCTGCTTAGTAAGTTGAGTCCAATGGTGACCTATGAGAGCAAGTCAACCCCATGGGTGACCTAACCCTAGCCACAAAAGCGCCCCCTTTAGGAAATTAGGCAAGTATGACCGTGTGGAATTGTTTCTAAGTCCAAATCATCCTTCACAATTAGAAACTATGCCCTCCCTTATTCAAAATATGCCTCTTTTGAGTTATGACAACTTTCTGCTTTTCCTGGGTCATAAGGAAACTTTTTCTTTCCTTCAAAAACTTTCTTGCTTTTCTCTTACAGCTTTTCTGAGATCCATAAGAGGAAACGGTGCCCTCCCCTTTGAAATACTTCCCTTCTTTTACCTCTATCTGCTTTTTACTACTTTTAGGAAACTTCCATTTATTCTCCTGTTTTCTTTTGTCATCGACTTTGTTATTTTTACCAAGGGAAGTTGACTAGTTTTCCCCATTGTGCCCTCCTGACATGGCAGCCTTAATTCCACATCATTATTGTGTATAATAAATAAAAATTTTGAGATAAGATTAAATACATGCCTTAAAACAATTATTAGCAAAATTTATCCTATGAGGAATAATTAGTATCAATTTTGAGACCCTAGGAACTTAGCATGGTCAACACTTTTTAGTGGTCAATTTGAGGGGACATGACAGTCCTCCCCTCCCAAATCTGCTTGTCCTCAAGCAGAAGCACTCCAAAGTGCTGCAAATTTGTTCATCATGTAGGAGAATTGGAGCATGAATCCATTTTGCAAAAAGGTTGACTTTCTCCATCAATCCATCCTATAAAGTTTCTCCAAAACAAGCAATTTCAGGGTCCCATTGCTTGCATTGCACCCCCTTTAGTGAGAATGCCTTCCCACACAACTTATCCGAAGAATTTATTCCTAGATCCCATTTCCTCAAATGTAAGCTTCCAAACATTAGAATCCACCATACAAATTTATCATCACAGGAAATGACATTCATGCCTTGGAAATCATACCAATGCACTGAAAACTGGAAATTCTCAATGCAAAGTTGGGAATCTATCAAACTTCCCTACCCAACACAAAGTTCCTTATGTGATTGATGCACATCAACATTGAATATCACAATTATGTTGCTGCAAATACATAGGTGTGACTCCCATGTCCAAACCCAATGAGTATAGGCATCATTCAAACAACAAGGATTACCAAAATGCTCACAATAAGATGATGTGTCACAATTATCTCCACAAATGCAAGCAGGAAAAATAAACAAGTGTCCCATCATCCAATCTTAGAGAGTATTGACACTCCAACCAAAAGTTCCATGTGAACACTTCCAATGGCTCAAATATCTGCCACTAGTCATAGGGTAAAAGAATCCAATGGCTCAAATATGTGTATTTCCTCCACCAAGACCACTTGATGCAAGATGTTTTTCTCATCAATTCCTCTTGGCAATTTGATTGCTCAGCTGCCTTCCACTACTCATGAGCAGAAATTTTTCTGCAAGAAGACTCCATGTGTGACATGTAATCTTCCACCCAATCCACATGTGGTTCAATGACATCAAGTGACATACATATGTTCCTATGTGGTTGACGGGAAGGTGATGGTGAATTCCACAAGTCATGATGAACACCTAGGAAAGCCTTTGGCTCTTCCTGTTGCACCAACAAGGAAAATTCCTTCTCCCAATTTTCATTATTACTTGATGAGGCTGAAATAAAAGTGTGGGAAGAAATTTGGATCAGAACCCTACATACAATACTCATCCACCCAAATTTTGGCTTCCCAATCTTCATCCTCATCTGACCCTCCCATTGGGAAGAGACTCTTTCCATAAAACAATTCTAGTTTTTTCTAGAAAAGGCCAAGTGCTTGGTTCTCATCAAAATTGTCTACATAGTCCTCAAGCACAAAAAAATAGAATTCACCTCATGTGCATGTGTATGGAAGGTATCCAATGGTTGCAAATTAAATATTTGTTGATTTTCACATGTCAAGAAAATGTCAGTCACAACAAAAAATTTATTATAGAAATAAAATTATTTACCGCCCAAGGTCTTCATTCCAAAGGTGTTTCTATCCACCCAATCAATGGATGATTACAGAATTTTATTCACCGATCCATATGGAATTTTATCATCCACCTCTTCTGTATAAAAATATACCATCCATAGGGTTGTGTCATAAGGGGTCTCCTTCCAAGCATGCATGTCAAACAACCCTCTATTGATGCAAGAAATTATAGTACATCCTTGATCCTCTATTTTAATGATATATTTATCTACCCAATCCATGAATAGATAATCATCGTTGATTTCTAATTGAATTGGAATGTCCTTAGACATATTTCCCATAGCTAAGAACACTTCATCCTTCCTCTCAATATCAATGAGTGCTTGGCCAATATTTTCTTCCTCATATATTTTCACAAGCATCTGCAAATCTGCTCCTTCCTCGTGGTTGTCCTCCACATGAGGCTCCATCAACACATCCAAAGTAGTTACTACCATGTGCACATGATTCTTTTCCATGCAAGATGAGGGGTGTGGTACATTCAAATCCATTTGAATTTGATCAATCTGCAACCTTGACTCTTGAAGAGCTTCTTGGTTTCTTTTCAAGGAATCATATGTAGCCTCCCATTTACTATGGAGTCTTTCAGGCTCTTGTGTTTTCCTCTCGAATGCACAATGGTACATTTCAGCCACCGTGAGGATATGTTCTCTATTAGATATTAAGTTCATATATCTCTCCTTCATCTTGGACATGCCTTCTTTCAGTGCTATGGACTCCTCTAGAAAGGCTTCTCCTTCCATGTCTTCACTAGAAGCTTTCCAACAACATCTTGCCACCAAGGCATTGATGTCAACAATGTTTTTCATGGCTTCCCTAAGTTTCTTTCTATCCTCCTTTAGTGATCCACTCAAATGATGTGGCTCACCAAGAATATCCTCCACCAATATTTGTTCTTCTAATAGCTGGCATATATGACCATTTTTCTTGTAGCATGAATCCACCACATAAAACCCATCCTCAACATGCAGGTCAGTCTTTGAATTTTCTGCACACTCACTTCCATGATGTGAAGTGGAAGGTATCTTTGAATACTGTAATGACATGTTATATGTACATAAATTATAGAGCATCTCATGCCCTGTCATTTCAGCTTCATCATTCTGCAAAGGAGTCCAAATTTCTGAATTGTGCTCATCTCTTTGCATCACATTTTTCTCCTTCATTTTTCCTAGTTCATACCTAGCTAGTGGGGGCTTGTCTTCCACTTCAGCAGGAAGTTCCAATAATGACTTCAGATCTGATTTTTGTTCTTCTTTTGGATCTGATCCAAAAGATGCCTTATCATCATTGGTAGTATCACCATCCTCTGCATTGACTTTGGGTTCACTAACAAGTAAACTAGGAGCAAATTCATCTCCGTCACAATTGTCCTTCATCTTGTAGTCCTTAGAGGCAAGTGAAGTCTTTCCATCCTCCCATGGATCACATGGTTGAAAGTGTACATGGCTGTTGCAAAAATAATAACTTTTATCATTCATTTTATTCACTTTATCCTCTTTCTGTACATATACTTTGGTGGCCTACTCCTCCATCAAATATTCTAGTCCACACCTGAGCAGTGTGGCCTTTTTTAATTCTTCATTCTATGGCTCAGGAGGTGACTATAAATATGATATGTGTACCTCTTTTGTATTTGATCCAAAATATGTCTCAACACCCATACATGAGCCAAAACCTTAAGCAGTGAACCAAAGACCACCCACCAAGAAACTTGAAGTGCATTCATCTTCAACTTCTTCTCTTATGCAACCACCTTGTGGTGATTTGCACTTCACCTCCTGGATAGCTGTGTCCACTTCATTTCTATTCTCCTCCAAGAAACTTGTGACTTTTTCATCTTTAGTGGTACTCATGTCACAATATTTAGAAGCTCTTTTTGAAGGAAAACCAAACAAACTCTTAAGGCTTGAACATGTCGATGGCTTAGAGGAATATTCACTTTTGGTTTTGTCTTCTTTTTCTTTTCTCAGAGAGTTGGAACAACTTGGTTCCTCTTTGGATAGCTTGCTGCTCTTGAAATAACTCTCATAATAATTCTTGGGCCAGAATCCATACTTGAAATAAATATAATCTCCAAAAGAAAGGTTTGCACAAATATTCCTACCCAACGCTAGATAGTCCTCATAGCAGTGAGACATGTTCTCACATGCTTCAATAATCTTTGTCAAGTTTTTCTTAACCATTGGAGAATCAGATATGATCTCTTCCCCATCTAGTGTCCAATAGTTTTCATCATATTCATGTTTTAGTATGCCTCCATCAACATAGAGGATTTCTTCTTCTTCATATCTTCTATAGTATTCTTCATACTTCTCATCATAGTCATCCTCATAGTATGACATGGATGCAAATTTATTCAGTGAGAGGTTTATTTCCACGGTATGATCCAAGGAAAGAGCTCTAATACCACTGTAATGTCCCAAGTCTTGTGTACAGACCTAAACACTCTTCAATTCTGTAAATTATATTAAAATTTCTGAACTTGAATTAATTTACACAATGACTTCTCAGACTGGGCAAATAAGGGGTTTCTTTTGGGAAATTTGTAGGAAAAAAAGTGAGAAATGGACAGAAAACAAAGATATTTCAGACATGGAATTTACTCTCCCATAACACATTTATATCTGGTTCCATTTAGGGTATATATTCTGCACTGCGGAAACCTACTACCACGCTTCTGGGCGGCCAAACCGTGAAACTAAGGAGAGTAATTTGGTCTATTTCAACCAGGGGCTTATGGAAACTTGCAGAGGTTTGTTCCAGAATTAATATAACATAAATAAATTATTTATACATTTTACTAATGTTATGTAAATTTCTAATAATTTTTGGGTGAATTTGGGGATTTTTGGTAGTTTTGGTCAAGAGAAACCCTGCACAGAGGAGGATCCAAAAATGTTGTATAAACCCCCCCAAAAAAGGTCTTGCATATGTATATGGGAACTTATGCCTGTTACTGACCCACAGGAACTGATAGAGATTATTTTTAGTTTACCAAACTTGTTTTACATCAGTTTTGGTAAAACTAGTTATTAAAAGCTAGTAATCTAGCTAGGGTCTTAAAAAAGCAATTAAATCAACTCAAACTCATTTCTGTAAAATATGAGATTTGTAAAAGAGATAAATATAATCTCTATAAACATGAATACTCCCTTCAATCAATTCCCCAGCATATAATATTTATTACATCACTCAAATTTACTCAATTCCCCCATACATTAATAAAATAGGCCCATTTGATTAAACTGAGACAATATTATTTAGGGGAAAAAATATCTCAACCCAATAAATGTAATTTTCAAAAACTTATGACACTACAGAATAGAAATTACATTATTGACTGACCATTACAAAGATGCTTCTGAAATTAAGGGGCAGGAGGCCCGTATCATGGCCAGCAAGGGACTGTGAGCATAGGTGAAGCATGGGATTCACTAGAGATTGAACTGAAATTTATGGAGGCTGTAAATGGCTCTGATTATCCTTCAATATCTGGAATATACCATTCGATACCTGCAATGGAAGAGAAGGGGATGGAAGGAGAGGGAAATGGAAGGTTGGGGCTCATCTCCTAGTAGTCTGAGGCACAACACTCAGAAGTAATGCTCACATAAGCATTCAGAAATCAAATCATCAACCAAACTGAATCAATGGGATTTAATTCACTTTTATAGAATTCTGGATGACCTGCTTAGTAAGTTGAGGCCAACGGTGACCTATGAGAGCAAGTCAACCCCATGGGTGACCTAACCCTAGCCACAAAAGCGCCCCCTTTAGGAAATTAGGCAAGTAGGACCATGTGGAATTGTTTCCAAGTCCAAATAATCCTTCATAATTAGAAATTGCGCCCTCCCTTAGTCAAAAGATGCCTCTTTTGAGTTATGATAGCTTTCTGGTTTTCTTGGGTAATAAGGAAACTTTTTCTTTCCTTCAAAAACTTTCCTGCTTTTCTCTTACACCTTTTTTGAGATCCATAAGAGGAAAATTCACCCTCCCCTTTGAAATACTTTCCTAGTTTTACCTTTATCTACTTTTTACTGCTTTTAGGAAATTTCCATTTATTCTGTTGTTTGCTTTTGTCATGGACTTTCTTATTTTTACCAAGGCTAGTTGACTAGATTTCCCCATTGTGCCTTCCTGACATGGAAGCCTTAATTCCACATCATTATTGTGCATAATAAATAAAATTGCTGAGATAAAATTAAATACATGCCTTAAAACAATTATTAGCAAAATTTATCCTAAGAGGAATAATTAATATCAATTTTGAGCCCCTAGGAACTTAGCATGGTCAACACTTTTTAATGGTCAATTTGAGGGGATATGACAATTTTTTAGTACTTGATGAGAATTATAGTTCTGTACATACACAATTGTCCTTGATACTTCTTACCAAATGAGCATTGGAAGATCCTGGTCATGTAGCATTTCCTTGGCTCCTACCATTATAGTTATGTTCTTTCATTCTACAATACCATTCTATTGAGGATTGTATGGAGTGCTCAACTCCCTCTTAATCTCATATTCTTTGTAGAGTTCCTTGAATTTTTCTGAGGTGAACTCTATGCCATTATCTGAATGTAGAGTGTTGATTTTTCTTTCAATGTGATTTTCGAACAAGCCTTTGAAATCCTTGAACATACTGAATACTTCATTTTTCCCTTTCAATAAATATTTCCAAGTATTACATGAAAAATTATATAGAAAGGAAAAATAGTACACATACCCTCTTAATGAGATGGATGGCATGGGCCCACATACATATGAGTGTACTATATCTAGTATTCCTTTTTCTTTTCTTTAAATGTTGGGAAATGTGTTTTTTACATTCTTTCCTTGAACACATCCTTTGAAAAATGGATTTAGGTTTTTCTTGTGTTTCTGGAAGTCTTGAAACTACATTGCTTGCAGTTGGTAGTGCTTTGTAGTGCAGATGTGCAAGTGTCCAGTGCTATATTTCACTTTGTTCTATGGGGTCATGAACCAATGCTTGTTCAATTTGTCCCCTCAACTTGTATAAGCCTCCCTCTTTCTCTCCAATTATATTTGCATCATTGATTATATTTTATTTTGGCCACATTAGGACTTTTCCATCAACAAATGCAACACTTATTCCCTTTCGATCTAGTGAAGAGATGGAGAAAATATACTTCTTCAATCCTGAAAACATATAGCATATCTTTCATATTCAAATATTTCCTAGAATCTATCTTGTATGAAGCTTCTTGACTTCCTCTTATTGGGTATAGGTAATCATCCCCAAGTTTAATCTTGTGAGGTGACTCATGCTTAGACATATTGAAAACTAATTTTTTGTATACCATTATGTGTTTGTATGCCCCACTATCCATAATCCATTCATTTCTTCCATATATGATAGTTCCCATGAGTGTTGAGACTATAACATACTATTCATCACTTGAAGAATCGTCTCTTTCTTCTCTAAAACTTTTATTTGTCAGTTCATCATATTCAATGGTGTGAGCATGATCTCTTTTGTTTTTGGAATTCTTGTTGAAGGAGTCTTTATTCCCGGGACTATCTCTGGAGTAGTGTTTCTTCTCATCACAAGTGTAGCATCCAATAATGGAAGAATACTTTCTGAACTTATTTTGTATTTTTTGGTGATGGTCCTCCCTCTTGCTGTGATGGTGGTTCTCCTTTCTATAATTTATTCTAGTTTGAATTGTGAGAGATTGATCTTCATTTATTCCCATATTCTATTCACTTATTATGAGCCGAGCTTCTTCTTATCTACATTTTTTCCATAGTCTACTGAAAGAGATAAGCTTCCTTCTTTCACATATTCCTTAAATGAATGAATGAATTCGATGATCTTGGGAGACCATTGAAGGTGGTCATAACAATCTATCCTTATTCTATATTCTCTTCGATTGGTTCAAGTTGTTCCTTTATTTGAGCAACCCTTGTGAAGTAGGGATGCATGCTCTCTTAGTTTTGTATATTCACATTATTTAGTTGGTTCCTCAATGTCATCTTCAGATTGATGTTCTCTCCCTCGAAAAAATTATCCAAAGCATTGAACACTTCCTTAGTTGTCTTCAAGGATGACACATGGGGGTTGAGGTGATCCTTAATTGAATCTGCAATGGTCCTCTTCACCCTAACCAATTTCTTCTCATGGATAGCCTTAGACTCATCTCCCTTTGTCTCTGTAGCTTCCTTACTAATGTACTGATCCAAATCATGTTCTTCAAGGATCAAGGATATCATGTACTTCCATGCTCAGAAGTTATCAAATCCCCCAATATTATCCTCAAGCTGAGTACTATGAGTCATTTTTAAATAATAACCTCAAATGTAAATAGAAGATATCTAGCTCTTACCAATTTGATGTGTCTGATTTTATTCCATAGTTGGCTAACCTACGGTTTGTTAGAGAATGATTTACTTTCAAAACTTTGAATTTTGTAATTATGTATATATAGAAAGAAGTGCCTCCTTGAGAGGAGTTACTGAGTAAGGTAATTTTCTTAAAACTGTGGTGGGAAGCCTTGGAATCTTGATTCCCTAGTTTTGTCCTGTAGTGTCCCTCAGTGTCTTGCAGTAAAAAATTAAAACTTATCCAAATTTTAAATTTCTTACACCAAACGATGTGCCCTTTGAGGGTGATTTATCCTATCCCTATTTTCTTGATGATATGTTGAGAGAATACCTTGAACTAGGAATCCCTAGTTTCTATTGTTGCACATTGAATTCTTTGAGAGAGTCTTTGATACCATGTTATTTTTTATAATATTATTCAACTCAATTAGGACCTTTATATGAAAGGATAACAAGAAAAAAAAGATAAATAAGATAGAGAAGATCCACAATACACAAATATTTTCCTCGAGGAAACCATAAAGGAGAAAACCCCGTAAACATCCTCAGAATAGTTATGTCACTAAGAAATTATAACAAAATGGAAAAAACCGATAATAAGAAGTCTTCTGCAAATATCTCTCCCTCCTCCTTGTCTTTATCTCTATGCTCATGCGAACTTGAGTGAGTGACTGTGAGTATAAATGAAGGATGGTGCCTCCCTATTTCTACCCTTCAAGTGGCTGACCTTCTAATTTTACTGGGATGACCTATTACCCTAGAGGGGATGACTTCACCTAGGGAAAATTCAAAAGTACATTTGGTTATATTAAATTGGGGACTACTTCCCTGACTTACAACAGAGGTTGTACTTCAAGGACCATATATAATAATGGTAAACTAAAAGGAAGGAAACAAATATTTGATGGGGGTACAACAGCATACAATGATAATATACATCACAATATATTTCGAAGATACAAATACAATAACATCTACTATAGATGGAGGTCCACATGAGAATATGACTACCTCTATAACATGAGCTCCACCCCATGTGAACCTACCATACTTGGAGGCCCACATGAGAATATAACTTGGTACACAATTCTGGAGCCTTGTCCAACAAGTATTTACAACATAATCCCTTTGATAAATCAAATAATTCTCTTCAACACATTAGGAATAACCTTTATATGAAAGTATTGGTTATTCTTGAGTCCAACCCAAGAATTCTACTCCATGTACCTGAGTCAAAATTATGCTCCCTACCTCAACACATGTGGTTCAATCCGTGTTGCACATAATATTGGTTTGGAGGATGACTCATGATGTTGTATATTTAATACGGATATGGGTTTGGTACCTTTATATGTGCCTAATTTTTCGTGGGGGACATTAAACTAAAAACCCATGATGGAATTCAATATGTAGGGTATATGAAGCTCAGCATGTGTAGGCAGGTGATCTAATGATGAGGGACAAGCTATGTTACATACTAGCTTAGATAATTGCTAGATTATTTTTTATGATAGATGTTACTAGTGAATTTCTTCTCGTGTGTGCACACATATTGGACCAATGAATCCTTTGGGACACCATATATTTGGGGGGAATTTGATAATGATAATATGATCCCTCGTCTTATTGGTGATATTGAGGAGATAAGGTTGTGTTGGACAATCTCTGCTAGGCCATATATTAGTTACTAGATAATGTGGAAAATTAGGAATGGGAAACATCTAGATGAGGAATGAAACACCATTTTATTCCAGCAAATATGAGAATGGTCATGAATCATGTGGAGGATCATCATGGAAACCCAACCCATACATGAAATGTTGAGAATGGATGTCCTCCAATTCATCAAGCCTAATAATGATGATGAGGATAATGATATGAAATATGACTCAAATGATTGTCCATATTGTGATATGTTTTTTATATGTATCATATATTTTTACAAAACAATTTTTTTTTTGTAAACACTCATTTTTTCGATGATATAATAGTTTTACCTAGAACACTTATTTGGGACTATTATTTTGTAGTAGTAAAAAAAATAACTTCCATATGGTATAAATCCAAATTTGTAATGTCATAGGAGCTAGCATATATACCATAAATTGTTTATTATGTCCATTTATTCCCCTGCAAGTTTAAATTATATCTCAAACTATTATATCATCCAAAAAATGAGTGTTTACAAAAAAAAAATTGTAAACACTTATTTGGGACTATTTTTTTGTAGTAGTAAAAAAACTAACTTCCATAGGGTATAAATCCAAATATGTAATGTCATAGGACCTAGCATATATACCATAAATTTTTTATTATGTCCTTTTATTCCCCTCCAAGTTTAATTGTCTGAAACATACCCTAAAAAATGTTGATAAAATATTCCAACATGACTCGCTTTTGAAGAGTCCAATATTTGATACCAAATTTTATGAAACAAATACTTAAATGATCAAGATAGATAAATACATCATGCACAACAATATAAACACGGATCCTGTATGAAGTATAGATAAGAGAGATGACTTCTGGTTTCTCTCTTGTCAAGTACTTTGAGGTGTCACTGTATCCTATGAATATTCCCTTCCTTCCTCAAGGATCGATGTTGTTCCTCTTCACTGTTGGGATGTGTATCTATATTAGGTAGGAAAATATTCTGATATGGATTACTTCTGGTTTCTATTAAATTTTCATATGCTTAGCTAAGACATCAGTATTTTATTTCATTTTTCATAACAAAAGAATATAAACATGATCACTGAAAGATAGACAAGCACAACCATACAAAAGGAACACAAATATTTATCCTAGGAAAACCCTAAAGGGAAAAACCCAGCAAAAGTTTCCTCAATATAGATGCCCCAAAAAGATAAAAGATAAAACCAGTAAGGAGATCAAATCCTGATCCTCCTCCTTCTCCAACTACTTCTCTTCTCCACTAATGCGCTACACAAGTGAGAGTGTGTGTGTTCCAAATGAGGAGCACTACACCTCTATTTATATTCATCCGTTCACTTAAGTTTACGCATCTGTCATGTAGGATCGAGTTAATCGTGTAGGCTCGAGTTACACATGTAGGCTCAAGTAATCACACTGGGGTGCTAATGACCCACCTTTACAATTAGAGGGGACTGTCTCATGACTCTTATTAGTTCTTCCGATTAGGATCATCGGGGTACAAAGTAATACAAGTGGTTCTCCCGGTAGTACCATCAGGGACCACAAAGAAATACATATAGAATATTCTTTGAATTTAAAATATTTCAACACTCCCCCTTAATGAGAAGGGTATTCTATAACAACAACAACAATAATAGGAGAGAGATAGAGGACATCATCAACATCATCAGGGTGATACATCTATAAATAATTGGAAGCTTTTCAACATCATGTAGTATTCATCTTCAATCTTTAGTCTTCAGCATCATCAGTACTTTGACTGCTTTGATCAGCAACATCTTTAGCATCTTGACTCTTCAATCAGCAGCAACATCTTTAGCACTTTGACCTTTCGATCAGCAACATCTTCTTCAGCACTTTGGCCTTTTGATCAGCAACAACATCATCATCATACTCTGATCTTTGGATCAGAAACATCATCAAAAAATCAACATCATCATCATCATCACACTCTGATCTTTCAATCAGAATCATCATTATCATCAGCCTCTGATCTTTTGATTAGAAACATCATCAACCAAACATCATCATACTCTTACATCAACTCATCATCATATTCTGATCTTTCGATCAGTACGTCATCATCATCATACTTTGATAATATGACATCATCATCATCGGGATCTCATCATCATCACATTCTGATATTTAGATCAGAAACATCATCATCATCATCGCATTCTGATCTTTCGATCAGAAAACATCATCATCATCATATTCTGATCTTTCGATCAGAGAACATCATCATCAACAAATTCTGATATTTCGATCAGAGAAACATCATCATCATCATATTATGATCTTTCAATTAGAAAATATCATCATTGTCAGTAACAACATCATCATCATATTCTAATCTTTCAATCAGAGAACATTATCACCATCAGCAACTTCTGATCTTTCGATCAGAGAAACATCATCATCATCATATTCTGATCTTTCGATCAGAGAACATCATCATGATCAGCAATAGCATCATCATCATATTCTGATCTTTCAATCAGAGAACATCATCATCAATACATCAACATGATCCTTCCTTTGGGAATTACAGGATTTAGGTCTTTACGAAGTTACCAATGATCCTTCCTTTTGGAATTACGGGATTTAGGTCTTTACGGAGTTACTAAAGATCCTTCCTTTCAGAATTATGGGATTTAGGTCTTTACAGAGTTACTAATGATCCTTCCTTTCGGAATTACAGGATCAACACATTTGTGGAACTCAGACAGTCCTTCCTATTGGAATTACGGGATCAACACATCTGTGGAACTCAGAAAATTCTTCCTATTGGAATTACAGGATCAATTCAATGATCCTTCCTTTCAAAATTATGGGATTTAGGTATTTACGGAGTTACTAACGATCCTTCCTTTCTGAATTACGGGATCAACACAGATGTGGAACTCAGACAATCCTTCCTATTGGAATTACGGGATCAACACATCTGTGGAACTCAGACAATCCTTCCTATTGGAATTACGGGATCAACACATCTGTGGAACTCAGACAATCCTTCCTATTGGAATTACAGGATCAATTCTATGATCCTTGCTTTCAGAATTACGGGATTTAGGTATTTACAAAGTTACTAACAATCCTTCCTTTCGAAATTACGGGATCAAAATAGATGTGGAACTCAGACAATCCTTCCTATAGGAATTACAGGATCAAAACACGTTCTTGAGTACCGAAGTCACCGGATCCATTATGAACCGAAGTTCAAGGATGATACAATCCTACCACATTCACGAGGACCGAGATCTCCAGATACATTTTGAACCGAGGTTCAGGGATGATGCAACCCCACCACTTTCACGGGGGCCGAGACCTCCAGATACATTTTGAACCAAAGTTCAGGGATGATGCAATCCTACCACTTTCATGGGGGCCGAGACCTCTGGATACATTTTGAACCGAGGTTCAGGGATGATGCAATCCACCACTTTCACGGGGGCCGAGACCTCCAGATACATTTTGAACCGAAGTTCAGGGATGATGCAATCCACCACTTTCACGGGGGCCGAGACCTCCAGATACATTTTGAACCGAAGTTCAGGGATGATGCAATCCTACCACATTCACGGGGTCGAGACCTCCGGATACATTTTGAACCAAATTTCAGGGATGATGCAATCCCACCACATTCACGGGGGCCGAGACCTCCAGATACATTTTGAACCGAAGTTCAGGGATGATGAAATCCCACCACATTCACGAAGATCGAAGTCACTAGATCTATTTTGGACAGATGTCCCAGGATGATACAATCCCTCTTCATTCTTGAGGACCGAGGTCTTCGGATCACTTTAGGGAAAGTGCCCAGGGATGATACAATCCCACTACAACATCACTACTCCCCCTTTCTAGGAAGGTCTTTTCGAACAACACCAAGCTTGTCTCGAAAGTATTCGAACTTTCCCCAAGACAGAGGCTTCATCAGTACATCATCATTCAAACCATCATCATCTACATCTTCAGTATAGAAATATGGAATCATCATCATCTGCATCTATAGTATGTAATTACTAAAACATCATCTATATATTTAGTATGGGAATACTAACACATAATCATCTACATCTTATCTCGTATGTAGAAATGCCTAATTTTTATGTGTTACAATCGGAACACAGGGTTCTCTGTCATCACAAATCTGGTTATCACATAGAATCATTGTAGTATCCATCTTCATGTCAAAGAGACCTGATATCAGCTTCCAAATCCATATGACTTCACAACTTAGCAGAGCAATCTACTATGTATTTTGCTTCAGCCGTGCTACGAGAAACACTGGACTGTTTCCTGCTAAACCATGAACTCATAGCAGACCCCAAACAAAAGCATCTACCTAATGTGCTTTTCCTACCTTAGATACTTCCATCCCAATCTGCATCTATGTATCCATACAATCTATACTCATGGCTACCATCATAGTATAGACCAAAGTCTATAGTCCCTTTCAGATATCTCATCACATGTTTTGTGGTTACTAGGTGAACCCGTCTTGGTTGAACAAGATATTGACTTAAGGTGTTCACAGCAAAACAAATGTCTGGTCTGGAATTTGTTCAGTACATTAATGACTCAATGATCTGTCTGTAATGAGTCACATCCACTAACTCTGATGAGTCATCAGCTAACAGCTTCAGGTTGGAGTCCATGGGTGTGGCCATGGATTTGCATTCCAACATATTGAATCTCTTCAATATCTCTACCGCATACTTTCCTTGGTAGAGAAATATTTCTTCTGAACTTTGTCATATTTCCAGACCTAGGAAATAGTGCATTAACCCAAGGTCTTTCATCTCAAATTCTTCTGCTAGTTTCTTCTTGCTTTCCATGATCTGTTTCTCCTTCCCTGTCAAGAATAAGTCATCCACATATAATAACAATATGATAGGTTCATCTTCTACAACCTTGATATAAAGGTTAGGATCGGCTTTACTCTTGGTAAAACCCATAATTGACAGGAAACTGTCTATCCTTCCATACCAATCTTCGGGAGCTTGCTTCATGCCATAGAGGGCCTTCTTCAACTTACATATATGAGTCCATCTGTCTTCAACTTCAAATCCTTTCGATGTAAAACTCTTCCCCAATCATACCATTACGGAAGGATTGTCTTTACTTCATCATGGAAGCAACGATCTGATCCTGGGGGCGAGCCCGAAAAGTCATCGAACCCGCTCAAAACAATCGGGACCAATAGGATCATTTTTCTGATGTTAGTGCAAGTGAACATGAGCATAATATAAGTGTGTAACATAGAATCATCCACATGAAAATGAAAATTCATTCAAGCACATTAGGGACACGATTTGATTACGGAGTTCACCAGATCTCCTGGCTACGTCTCCGGGCCTACTCCAAAATAGAGTGACCAATCCATTGCAAAGATGCACAAATACATAAGATAAATCACAATCGATTCACCTACAGAGTATTCATCATCTGTTCATCTCTACCACTACACCATAACTGCCTCTGATGGGTCACATAAGTGCACAAGCTATAGGACTCAATCGAAGACTGCAGAAATCAAGCAAGCAAATGCCTGCCTCCTTTGTCTTGAGAAGTTGCCAAAATTGGACATGAAGATATTTTCCCAATGTAGCCAATCACACTCTTTCAACTGACTCTATGAGCCACAAACCTTGAGCGGATCAAAGACTTGCATAATGTTTCAAATTGCGCTCTTTCAACTGACTCTACGAGCCATGAACCTCGAGCTACGCCACACGATCTTATGCAGGATAGTCTCAATAGACGACAATATGTTTGCATGAAAAATGCATCAATAAAACCAAATTCACACTCTTACCAACCAATCCCTTCACCTTTGTCCTTCGGGATGAGAGTGTAGATGGTCGATACTGGCCTTCAAATGCAAATTGAAATGTTGCCTCCTCGAACTGACTCTGCTTCTTTGTATCCTATGTTGGATCACCTTCGGACATGATGGAGCCATGCTTTCTCTCTGAGCTAGAACTAGAAGTTTGGAGCCTCTCCATGAGCTTCTCCAATGGAGACCCCCAATAGGGCCTCTTAGATGCTTGCTTCCTCTATGGGCTACACCTCTCCAAACTTGAGCTCCCTTCAAATGCACATGACAAGTGCTTAAATAGGAGAAGCTACTCTTGGTGGCATAATACATGTGATTCTCCAAATTGGGATTAGTTACAAATTGGTTTGGCTTTTAATAACATAAACCAAAAATATGGTTCATGCCCACATGCCCATGGGTTTTCACATTTAGTTACTTCCCCATAATGACATTTACAAAATCCAACAATAATCCATTACATAACAAAATCCCTTTTTTAAATAGCATGTTGGTTTTTCAACCATAAACCAACTTGTTACAACTTCTTTACAAATATGGCATGTTTGTTTTTGGTTACAACCATGCATTAACTTCATAACAACTCAAGGAATAAAATAAATGAGTAATATGTGAGTAATTTTTCCACTCACTTCAAATATTAATCATTTTACAATTTCTCATGAGTAAATGCATGAATGTCCTAAAAATAATTTCAAGCACAAATTCATGCATGCTAGTCATCATGCCACTTCATCATGCCATGTCACCATGCCACATCATCATTTCATGTCATCATGCCACATCAGCATGCCATGTCATCATGCCACATCATCATGCCATGTCAGTATGCCACATCATCATGCCACATTATCATGCCATGTCATTAGAATGCACTTTTTGACTACCACGTGGCAGCTTGAGGGAGTGCTACGTGGCACTTCAGCCAAAATTTTCCCTGTTGGGGCCAAACTTCAAAACGCAATATCTTTTGCATCCAGAGTCCATTTGACATGTCGTTTGCACCGTTGGAATCGTCTTGATGATCTATTCGAAATGGTACTATTTTTGTTGCAATATGATGATTTTGAAAATTGGCCTTTTTAGATCCTCCCGAATCATTCCTCCCCACTAGGAAGGATTTTGGTCCCCAAAAGCTTCTTACAGGTATGCTCGTCTACTTCTTGCTTCATTGGTGCCTGCACAAACTGCTTCCAATTCTTGGATTTTCACACACTACAAACTTTTGCTCATAACAGTCCACAACCTGCAACACTTGTCAGCCTGCTTTGATACCACTTGATCTGATCCCGGGGGCGAGCCCAGAAAGTCATAGAACCCCCTCGAAACAATCGAGACCAATAGGATCATTTTTCTGACGTTAGTGCAAGTGAACATGAGCATAATATAAGTGTGTAACATAGAATCATCCACATGAAAATGAAAAATCATTCAAGCACATTAGGGACACGATTTGATTACGAAGTTCACCAGATCTCCTGGCTATGTCTCCGAGCCTACTCCAAAATAGAGTGACCAATCCATTGCAAAGATGCACAAATACATAAGATACATCACAAAGGATTCACCTGTAGAGTCTTCATCATCTGTTCATCTCTACCACCGCACCATAACTGCCTCTGATGGGTCACACAAGTGCACAAGCTATAGGACTCAATCCAAGACTGCAGAAATCAAGCAAGAAAATGCCTGCCTCCTTTGTCTCGAGAAGTTGCCAAACTTGGACATGAAGATATTTTCCCAATGTAGCCAATCACACTCTTTCAACTAACTCTACGAGCCATGAACCTCGAGTGGATCAAAGACTTGCATAATGTTGCAAATCACGCTCTTTCAACTGACTCTACGAGCCACGAACCTCGAGCTACGCCACACGATCTTCTACAGGATAGTCTCAATAGATGACAATATGTTTGCATGACAAGTGCATCAATAAAACCAAATTCACACTCTTACCAACCAATCCCTTCACCTTTGTCCTTCAGGATGAAAGTGTAGATGGTCGCTACTTGCCTTCAAATGCAAATTGAAATGTTGCCTCCTTGAACTGACTCTGCTTCTTTGTCTCCTATGCTGGATCACCTTCAGACATGATGGATCCATGCTTTCTCTCTGAGCTGGAACTACAAGGTTGGAGCCTCTCCATGAGCTTCTCCAATGGAGACCCCCAATGGGGCCTCTCAGATGCTTGCCTCCTCTATGGGCTACATCTCTCCAAACTTGAGCTCCCTTCAAATGCACATGACAAGTGCTTAAATAGAAAAAGCTACTCTTGGTGGCATGATACATGTGATTCTCCAAATTGGGATTAGTTACAAATTGGTTTTTATTTTAAGAAAATAAACCAAAAATATGGTTCATGCCCACATGCCCATGGGTTTTCACATTTAGTTACTTCCCCATAATGACATTTACAAAATCCAACAATAATCCCTTACATAACAAAATCCCTTTTTTAAATAGCATGTTGGTTTTTCAACCATAAACCAACTTGTTACAACTTATTTACAAATATGGCATGTTTGTTTTTGGTTACAACCATGCATTAACTTCATAACAACTCAAGGAATAAAATAAATGAGTAATATATGAGTAATTTTTCCACTCACTTCAAATATTAATCATTTTACAATTTCTCATGAGTAAATGCATGAATGTCCTAAAACTCATTTCAAGCACAAATGCATGCATTCTAGTCATAATGCCACTTCATCATGCCATGTCACCATGCCACATCATCATGACATGTCATCATGCCACATCAGCATGCCATGTCATCATACCACATCATCATGCCATGTCAGCATGCCACATAATCATGCCACATCATCATGCCATGTCATTAGAATGCACTTTTTGACTACCATGTGGCATCTTGAGGGAGTGCCACGTGGCACTTCAGCCAAAAGTTTCCCTGTTGGGGCCAAACTTCAAAACGCAATATCTTTTGCATCCAAAGTCTGTTTGACACGTCGTTTGCACCATTGGAATAGGATTGACGAGATATTCGACATGGTACTATTGTTTTTTCAATATGAAGATTTTGAAAATTGGCCTTTTTAGATCCTCTCAGATCAAGCAACTACCATCATAGTTCGAAAGGAAGTGTACCTTGCTTCCTGAAGTAAGTGTCTCTTCAGAATTAATTCCCTCTTTCTTATAGAAACCTCTAGCCACAGGTCTTTCCTTACTTCTATCAGCGACATATTTTATCTTGCAAATCCATTTGTAAGATACCACATTCTTGCTTTCTGGTTTGAGTACTATATCCCAAACATCATTCTAGTATTCTTTTATCATAACATCTTCCATGAGTACATCTTGTCAGATCATCAACATATCCTAGTCTTCCGCATTCAAATTTAAAGGTTGGAACCCAAAAGTCTCGATTCATCAGGAAGCTGTCCATCATGTCTTACCCTGTCGAACTCAGATATCTTCTGTACTCACTCCCCCTGAAGTGGAGTATTATCTTCCTTCTTCATTCTGTATAGGTGGTTCTATGCTTGATATATACTGGTCAATAGAGTATGTCATGTCATAGTCTATTCTTTCTGAGTCAAATCACGAACCTTGCTTTGTACACTTGTTCTTGTATATCCATATGGAGGATACTACATACTTTTCTTTATGTCTCGAAATCATATTGTATACATCATTCCCCATGATCAACTGTTATTATTTGATCATAGCTTCTTTCATAGCATTATTTTCTTCATCTTGAGTTATCTCTCATACACATGGTAGTCTTCATCCTTCGAGGTGGATCTATCGCTCTTTGAAGCTCTTTCTTCTGTCATGGTGTCTCTGACCCTGGGAGCTTCAAATTCATGTTTATTGAATTGTCATCACTTGTTCTTTGGAACAAGTCTCATCCTTCTTTTCTTGTAGGAGGTTGTACAGGACCTTTCCTACAATTCAAATGCACCAGTTGCATGGTTAGAACTATTTCATAAATCATATGCATAATGACAAATTCTTATGCATCATGCAACTGTTTAGCCAATACAACATTCATCCATATCTCACAGAAACTTTCTAGACTAATCCAATATGTCAGAAAAGAGGTTTGATAAGTAGAAATGTAGATTTGTATAGAACCATGAGCTACTTACCCATCACATGCATATTAGTAGTATACAGTCATTGATGCAAACAATCTATCATGCATAACACATCAACTAAATATAATCAAATATAAAACAATATCATGAAATGACAATTGAATACTTATTTTTTATTTGTTTCATGGGTAGACTCCATCTTGATATTCTGATTTATCATCATTTCTTATCCAAATGATAATATGGATAAGAGGTTCATCAAGAATTGAGCTCTTCATATTCCTCATCGCTTGAGGGATCTTCTTTGAATGGTGATAGCTTGATATTCAATTTTCTCCCATCTTTCTTCTTCTCTTCTTATGAGAAGAGCTTCTTCTTCTTCCCAAAGTCAACTGAAAGTAATCACTTTCTTCTGGCACGCATTCCTCACATGAATGAATCCCATGATCATGGGAGGCCATTCAAGGTGGCTATCACCACTTCTGCATTCTCTGCTTCTTCTTCTATTGCTTCAAGATGTTATGCATTCTGGATCTTCACATTCTTCAACTGTTTTCTCAAATCCATCTTCTGAATTATGTTCTTATCTTCAAATAGCCTGATCAAGAAATCAAACATCTTTGGTGTCTTTATGGAAGACACTTGTGGTGCAAGTTGATCCATGATTGAATCAATAGTGATCTTCTTGGCCTTGATCAAGTTCTTCTTGTGTAAGGCTTTGAGGCTCATCTCCCTCTAGAATTAGAACCTCTCTACTCATGTAGGCGTCCAATTCATTTTCTTCAGAGAGATCAAATACTTTCATGCTTGTAATTATTCAAATTCACCAAGCTTATCATCAAGCTGATGTGATAGATCACTTTGAAATGAGAACCTCAAATGCAAATAGCCAAAGATTAGATCTTACCGATTTGAGGTGTTTGTCCTGCTTTCGGAGCTGGCTGATCTAGGGTTTGTCAGAGAAACCCTAATTTTCAAAACTTGGAATATTTCAGATATTATTGTATAGAAATACATATCTCTTCAAATGGAGCTGTCCAATGTACTCCTTTTCTGAAAACAGTGGAGGCAAGCTCCTAGAACAGGAAGCCCTAGTTTTCCAATTTCTTCTGCAGAAATTCCTGTTACTGTTTCTATGATATCTCTGAAATTACTGATCCTATGTGTCTGAAATTTATCACTGAGGTAAAATTACATGTCATGGATCCAAAAACATAGGTTTCATCATAGTTGGTTTCACCAATTTGTATTTATGATCATTTTCCCAAGGTGACCTGTTACAGGACTATTCAGAACAGTGAAGTTGTACGGCATGCCACGTGTCACTGGTTCATCTTCAGGTTCTGAAATTCAGAACATAGAAATTAAAGTCAATTATATTTCTCTGAAATCTTCAGGAATTCCATTTGGACCTTTGTATCCCAATATATAGCAATTTTACCTAGGTGTCATGTTTAGGGATGAATTCTGGAAGAGGCTGGAACCCTAACGTGGAGGGATCATATATCCTAGACTATCGCGAATAGGAGGCTGAATTTTGGATACAGTGTTCATCAATATTTTATCTTCGGTATCTGAAATTTTTAGCTCTTGAAAATTCGCCAATATTGGGATATAGCGAATATACCAAAACTTAGCAGTTTTAGTATTTAGGATTTTTCTAGCTCCGGGTCAAACTAGGGTTTGACTTTCCCGGAGTTTCACCCAACCAAAAATATTGATCCAGGTCTCTAAAATTCTATTTTTATGAGTAGAACAATCCTATGCTAGGCTCACTCAAAAATTCTTCTTCTGCAAGAAGCCCTAATTTCCCACATGGAAAACTGAAAATGCTCGGAATCGAATTCCACTTCGACAAAAAGATGTGCCCTTCAATGGAGAGTCAGCCTAGCCTTCTTTTGCTGATCGATTGTGGAGAGAGAACCAAAAATTAAGAAGCCCTAGATTCTATAGCTGCACAATGTCTTCTTTTCAGGGTGGCTCTGATACCATGTTAAATTTTCATATGC
>LPNX010988801.1:643163-694308 GCA_001517045.1 Pseudotsuga menziesii
TCATCTGTGATGTAGGCTCGAGTTAATCATGTAGGTTCAAGTTAGACATGTAGGCTCAAGTAATCACACTGGGGTGCTAATGACCCACCTTTACAATTAGAGGGGACTGCCTCATGACTCTTATTAGTTCTTTCGATTAGGAGCATCGGGGTACAAAGTAATACAAGTGGTTCTCCCGGTAGGACCATCGGGGACCACAAAGAAATACATATAGAATATTCTTCGAAGTTAAAATATTTCAACTTCCATAGGGTATAAATCCAAATATGTAATGTCATAGGACCTAGCATATATACCATAAATTGTTTATTATGTCCTTTTATTCCCCTCCAAGTTTAATTGTCTGAAACATACCCTAAAAATTGTTGATAAAATATTCCAACATGAATCGCTTTTGAAACAAATACTTAAATGATCAAAATAGATAAATACATCATCCACAACAATATAAACACGGATCCTTCATGAAGTATAGATAAGAGAGATGACTTCTGGTTTCTCTCTTGTCGAGTACTTTGAGGTGTCACTGTATCCTATGAATATTCCCTTCCTTCCTCAAGGATCGATGTTGTTCCTCTCCACCATTGGGATGTGTATCTAGATTAGGTAGGAAAATATTCTGATATAGATTACTTCTGGTTTCTTTCTTGAGAAATCCACTTCAGGAGTCTTATTGTCGAGTACTTGATGAGGATTATAGTTCTAGACATACACAACTATCCTTGCTACTTCTTCCCAAACGTGCATTGGAAGATATTGGTCATGTAGCATTTCCTTCACTCCTTCCATTATATTTATGTTCTTTCATTCTACAATGCTATTCTATTGCGGATAGTATGGAGTGTTCAACTCCCTCTTAATCCCATATTCTCTGTATATTTCCTTGAATTCTTCTGAGGTGGACTCTATGCCATTATCTGACCATAGAGTGTTGATTTTTCTTTCAATGTGGTTTTCGACCAAGGCTTTGAGTTCCTTGAACATATTGAATACTTCATTTTTTCCTTTCAAGAAATATCTCCAAGTCTTACGTGAGAAATTATAGATAAAGGAAAAATAGTACACGTACCCTCCTAGCGATATGGATGACATTGGCCCGCATACATCTGAGTGTACTATATCTAGTATTCCTTTTTCTTTGATTTCAATGTTGCAAAATGTATATTTTTCATTCTTTCCTTGAACAGATCCTGAAAATGCCTTCATGTTTTTCTTGGATTTCTAGAAGTCTTGAAACTACTTTGCTTTCTGTTTATAGTGATTTTTAGTGCACATGTGCAAGCATTCAGTGCCATAGTTCACTTTTTTCTATTGGGTCATGATCCAATGCTTGTTCAAGTTGTCCCTTCAACTTGTACAAGACTCCCTCTTTCTATCCAATTATCTTTGCATCATTGATTGTATTTTCTTTTGGTCACATTAGGACTTGGCCATGAACAAATGCAATACTTGTTCCCTTTTAATCTAGTGAAGAGATGGAGAGAATATTATTCTTCAATCTTGAAACATATAGCATGTATTTCATATTAAAATATTTCCTGGAATCTATCTTGTATGAAGCTTCTCGACTTCCTCGTATTGGGTATAGGTAATCATCCCCAAGTTTTAGCTTGTGAGGTGAATCATTCTTTGAAATATTGAAAAATGATTATTTGTATCCCATTATGTGTTTTGATTCCCCATTATCCAGAATCCATTCATTTATTCCATGTATGATAGTTCCTAGGAGTGTTGATACTATAACATACTATTCATCACTTGAAGAATCATCTCTTTCTTCTCTGAAACTTTTATTTGTTATTTCATCATCTTCAATGTTGTGAGCATGATCTATTTTCTTATTGGACTTCTTATTGAAGGAGTCTTTCTTCCTGGGATAATCTCTGGAGTAGTGTTTCTTCTCATCACTAGTGTAGCATCAAATAATGGAAGGATACTTTCTAAACTTATTTTGTATTTTGTGATGATGGTTCTCCCTCTTGTTGTGATGGCGACTCTCCTTTCTATAATTTATTCTGGTGTGAATTGTGAGATCTTGATCTTCATTTATTCCCATATTCTATTTACTTATTATGAGTCGAGCTTCTTCTTGTGTGCATTACTCCCATAGTCTACTAAAAGAGATAAGATTCCTTCTTACACATATTCCTTGAATGAATGAATCTGATGATCTTGGGAGACCATTCAAGGTGGTCATAACAATCTCTCCTTCTTCTATATTCTCTTCAATTGGTTCAAGTTGTTTCTTTATTTGAGAAACCCTTGTGAAGTAGGGATGCATTCTCTCTGAGTTCTATATATTCATATTATTTAGTTGGTTCCTCAATGTCATCTTCAAATTGATGTTCTCTCCTTTGAACAAGTTCTCCAAAGAATCGAACACTTCCTTAGTTGTCTTCAACAATGACACCTGGGTGGTGAGGTGATCCTTAATTGAATATGCAATGGTCCTCTTCTTCTTAACCAAGTTCTTCTTAAGGATATCCTTAGACTCATCTCCCTCTGTATCTATAACTTCCTTACTAATGTATTGATCCATATCATTTTCTTCAAGGATCAAGGAGATCATGTACTTCCATACTGAGAACTTATCAACTCCCCCAAGCTTATCTTCGAGATGAGTATGAATAGTCATTTTTAAATGAGAACCTCAAATGTAAATAAAAGAGATTTAGCTCTTACCAATTTGAGGTGTCTGATTTGATTCCATAGCTGGCTAACCTAGCATTTGTTAGAGAATCATTTACTTTCGAAACTTTGAATTTCTGAATTATGTATAGATAGAAAGAAGTGTGTCCTTGAGAGGATTTACTCAGTAAGGTCATTTTCTAAAAACTATGGTGGGAAGCCTTGGAATATTGATTCCCTAGTTTCATTCCGTAGTGTCCCCCATTTTCCTATAGTAAAAAATTGAAACTTATCGAAATTTGAATTTGCTTCCACCAAAAGATGTTCCCTTCTAGGGTGATTTATCTTATCCATGTTTTCTTGATGATCTGTGGAGAGAATACCTTTAATTAGGAATCCCTAGTTTTTCATTATTGCACACTGCATTCTTTTAGAGAGGCTCTGATACCATGTTATTTTTTATAATATTATTAAACTCGATTAGGATCTTTATCTTAAAGAACAGCATGATACATGATATAGAGAAGATACACAATACACAAATATTTTCCTTGGGGAAACCATAAAGGAGAAAACCCCACAAACATCCTCAAAATAGTTCTGTCACTAAGACATTATAACAAAATGGAAAAAAACAATATTAAGAAGTCTTCTTCAAATATTTCTCTCTCCCACTTGTCCTTATCTCTCTCCTCATGTGAACTTGAGTGAGTGAGTGTGTGTATAAATGAGGGAGGGTTCCTCCCTATTTATACCCTTCAAGTGACTGACCTTCTAAGTTGACTGGGATGACCTATTACCCTAGAAGGGACAAGTTCACCTAGGGAGACTTCAAAAGTACATTTAATTATATTAAATTGGAGACTACTACCCAGACTTACAACAGAGGTTGTACCTCAAGGACCATATATAATAATGACATCCGAAAAGAAAGGAAACACATATTCAATGGGGGTACACCAACATATAATGATAATATACATCAGAATATCTTTCAAAGTTACAAATAAAATAACATATACTATAAATGGAGTTCCACATGAGAATATGACTACCTATATAACACAAGCTCCATCTCATAGGAACCTACTATACCTGGAGGCCCACATGAGAATCTAACTTGATACACAATTCTGGAGCCTTGTCCAACAAGACTTTACAACATCACCCCTTTGATAAATAAAAGAATTCACTTCAACACATGAGGAATAACCTTTATATGAAAGTATTAGTTATTCTTGAGTCCAGTACAAAAATTCTACTCCATGTACTCAAGTAAGAATTAGGCTCTCTACCTCAACACATGTGGTTCAATCCTTTATGCAGATAAGATTGGTTTGGAGGATGACTCATCATGTTGTATCTTTAATATGGTTATGTGTTTGGTACCTTCATATGTGCCTACTTTTTTGTGAGAGACCTTAAAATACAAACCCATGATGGAATTCAATATGTAGGGTATATGAAGCTCTGTGTGTGTAGGTGGGTGATCTAATGATGAGGGACAATCTATGTTTAAATAATTGCTTAGATGATTTCTATATTATTTTTTATGATATATGTTACTAGTGAATTTACTCTCATGTGTACAAAGATATTGGACCAACGAATCCTTTGGGACACCAAATATTTTGGGGGGAATTTGATGATGATAATATGATCGCATGTCTTATTGGTTATATTGAGGAGCTAAGGTGGTCTTGGACAATCTATGCTAGGAAATAGATTAGTTACTAGATAATGTGGAAAATTAGGGATGGAAAACATCTGGATGAGGAATGAAACACCATTTTATTCCAACTATGGAAATTGAACCCAAGAGATAAAACAATTACACTCACAAAATTGCTAATCAAACATGCAAAATTCACACCAAAGGAGACTAAAATTGGAGCATAACACTAATATGTATTCAATAAGTGTAAAATAGACAAACTTGTGAAGTAATAGGCTGCTTAAATATATAATTACATGAGATAATTGAATGCATAAATATGCCATTCGAAATAGTCAAAAAGTAGGCTTACTAAATCTAGTCAAATCCCCCATAGGTGCATAAAGCAGTTTCCAAATCTATGAATATACTCACGAATTTGCTAAGTCAAGTGGTCAATATAAATAGGGATGGAAAGAAAACTTATACATTCTTTTATTTGGAGAAAATGGGGGAGGATGATGTGGGAAAAAAACAAGTCAACTACACCTAGTCTAACTTTTTCTTTTTCCTTAAATCAGAATAAAACAAGGCATCTTTTCAGAAAAAGTAGATATGCACTTTGGAGGATATGGAATAAAGTAGACATTCTAAATTGGGTTTCCAGGATGTTTCCCAAGTGCTCCATGACTCATTTTTAGCATGTTTTGAATTCTAGGACTTGTAGAAGGAAACTAGGTAATAAGACAAAAATAATTAAAATTAATGTCTAAGGTAGGTAACTATGGGTTTATTATTCTAACACCAATGATGATGATAATGGTCATGAATCGTGTGGAGGATCATCATGGAAACCCAACCGATACATGAAATGTTGAGAATGGTTGTCCTCCAATTCAGCGGGCCTAATAGTGATAATGAGGATAATTATATGGAAGATGACTAAAATGATGATGATTAGGAAATTAATGGAATTTTTTCATTATTGTAACATGTGTTTTTTATATGTATCATATAATTTTACAAAACATATTTTTTTTGTAAACACTCATTTTTTGGATGATATAATAGTTCGAGATATAATAGTTTTACCTAGAACACCTATTTGGGACTAGTTTTTGGAGTAGTAAAAAAACTAACTTCCATAGGGTATAAACCCAATTATGTAATGTCATAGTACCTAGCATATATACCATAAATTTTTTACTATGTCCTTTTAGTCCCCTCCAAGTTTCATTTTCTCAAACATACCCTAAAAAATGTTAATAAAATATTCCAACATGACTCGCTTTTGAAGAGTCCAATATTTGATACCAAATGTTATGAAACAAATACTTAAATGATAAATAGAGATAAATACACTCTACAAAAGAATTTAAACATGGATCCTACATGCAATATAGATAAGAGAGATGAATTACAAAATAAATCCTTAAAGAATATGATATTCTTCTCTGAACAACCCAAGACATTCATACAACCACATCACATGTTCCTCAACAATGAATACATTACCTTTATATATACATTTTAATTTATTGTACATGAGGCCCTTTAGCAGAATGACAACCATCGTATATACTTTTACTTCTTTACATATACTGTTATCCCCATATAGGCCTCTCCTTGGGTCATATTTATGATATTGATTTTGCAAGTTGGATTGGTTGATGTTAACTTGTTGTGCAAAATAATTACATCATGACTTACCATGGGGGAATTTTCTTGATTGGATGATATTGATCATGTCAGTTGGATTGAGCAGTCTTGACGAATTATTCAATAACAAAATGATAGTGGCTTACCATAGGTCCAACAATATGAATGGATGAGATTAAATTATGAAAGTCTAACATGTAGATATTGTTTAGTTGTGCAAATGGACATTATTGATAATGATAAATGGGTTATTTTATGAACTAATATGATCTTGTCACATGGATGGTATTGTTGTGGATATTTTTTACATTGTTGGATAAAGATAAAAGGGTCAGACAAAGTTCCTTGACACAAAAGGTTCATATCATTTTTTGATTTGAGATCTATGACTGAGCATCATCCATAAGATTTCTTCTGATAGGGTAAGAATACCAATGTTATGACATGTTCAAGGGTCAATGAGAGGATGAAATGGAAGGACTAGGGGATTCAATGTGGGGTATAGTGCCATTCACCCACCCATATGTGTAACACATCATCATCCTACAAGGTCAGTAAGTGATGAAGTATTAAAATAAGATATATTAATACAAACACTTGTTTTGGCCATCACACAAGCATATGAAGTCAAGATTTGATGAAAATATCACAATTTGAACATAGTGAAGAGGACTAAAAATGTGTGAGTGAGAGTTATGGCCCTGCTCAACACAAAATTTACTAAAATGAGGAATAGGTGACTTTTAAAGAAACACCTAGTTGATTGACAAACTCTATTTAGGATCATATTTTGATAGTGATGTACTTGAGTAGGAACAAAGATAACCCAGATATATTTTGGCTAAATTCCAAGATATGTAGAGTATAAATGCATAAATAGGCTAGAATACACTATTTGGGATCTTATTTTAGTAATTTGTAAAACTTGGAGGAAAAAGTGGCTCAACATTCTGAAACCAAAAAAAAATATTTACTCAACATTTTACCTTCTTAATGGCCTAAACTATTTTAATGAACGAATTTTTTCCTAGTTTTTCTTCATTTGTCGGATAACATTTGTTTCTTTAAATTCTACGTGGAATAAGTGTAAAAATAAAAAAAATTCACAATTACATTAAATTATAGAAATTGATTCATGCATCAAATCGACAATCTGAAAGTTGTTAATCAATTCTTAAATAATTATTTATATATGTTCCAATAAAATAAAATAAGGTTCTTCATATTTTTCTTCTATAGGGGGATGAACTTTGCCTTCGATACTAAATGCACCTACATGAAAAGTGTATATTGGGAATGTTTGATCAATTTGAAGGGTTGTAAATCTTCACTCTAAGATCATAACTATGTACAATTATAGTAATTGGAAATCATATCCATATGATATCAAATGTGTATGATCAAACTCTAAATAAGTGCTTCAAGTATTCCAAAAAAAATTAAGAGAAAAGAGCCTTTGTCCTTTATTTGACAAAAAATGTCAAGGGGCCCCTGCAACTATCCAAGGGAGGGTCATTTTATTCTTTTGATGATATTGCAATCCTTTGACCATGCATTAAAACTAGATCTCCAATGGGTGAGAAATAAACTAAAACAAGGTAGCTTCAAACTTGGTGATAATCTAGTATAATAATGGTTTGAACAAATGGAATGAGAATTGTGTCGAATAAGATACCTTCAAGTTTCTTTTATAAGTGTAGTAGTATCCATAATGAGAGTCTAAGGATAGGATTGTGCACCCAAGATCCATCATCTAACTAAGTACATGTAGAGGATCATGTCAATCTTCTAATTTTTTAGACACAAAGAAGAAATGAGAGAAACACAAGCCAAGAGACTAGGTCACACCTTTTTTGATGTTTTGTGTGGTTTGGGTTTCTCTTATAAAATTGATATGAGAAACTTGGGTCACTCTTACTGAAGATATATAAGCAGCCTAGTTTTAGAATGTATCTTTTAGGGTTGAATTTCATTTGTGATAAGTTCTATTTCTTTTTCAAAGTCTAATCAATGTAAGTGAGTTGGAATGATGACATATGAAGATGATGGGGTTCATGACATGTTAGGTGAGAAAATTTTAGTTGTTAAAAGATTCCCACCTAATGTGTGAGGTCAATATATCATCGTATGTCCAAAATACATCATAGGATTCTCCTTTATAGGATACATGTGCGTTGGTGACGTAGAGGATGAAGACCTCTTCAAAGAGAAATTTTCCTCCCATGGGATTGTAGGGGTCCTTACTTGTAGATTCAAAGGTTCATATGATATCAAATATATATGGATGAGGAGGGAATTCCCATTAACGTATCAATGTATCAAAAATAGAAGGGTTATCTAGGCCAAGTGGAATTTTGATCAATACATGAAGAATACATGTGTACATATTAAGTTCCCACATGGGACGCAAATCATGCAGTACATAAACATGGTGTAAACATGGATTATATGAGGAACTAATATCATAATAATGACATTATGAATGAATATTGGATCACAATAATAAATTCTCTACTCGAACTGAAGGTCTCCAACATCTATGATGACTCAAACAACAAACAGCTTGAATCAAATTGGAATTGGATACAATAGGAAGCATGCAATTGGGGTCTTCCATAACACTATCACCAACATAGTTTGAATATCATGATAAATATAAGGGACTTATAAAAGGAATAGAGTCAACGATATCTAGGATCTTCAACATGATCATGAAATAACCATTGACTTTTGTGAATTTCATCAATTCAATAAAGGAGATGATGTGGAGCACATGAGAAACAACCAAACTAAGAGGCAATCGGGTCTCCCCTTGGTTGGTCCAAGGTAATCAATGATGGTTATGAGGGTAAGGTACAATATACCTCTAAGTCTATCCTTTGGAATATATGTGTTGTTGTTGATATAGGGAGACCTACAATTACTAAGGAAATAATGTTTCCTTAACAGAATAATGAGGGATACCACCAAGGTAAGAGTAGCACTGAACAAGTAACTAAGAGACTATTTGGGGATACGATGGTAACTAAGTAAGGGACCCAAAAATACTTTATTGATAATATGAAGTAAAGGTTGAACTTGCAACATGTGTATTATTTCTTGATGGGTTCGGAGAAAAGACACGACTTAAGTACTAGGGGACATGACAAATTTAGGGATGGGGGGCTTGTTCTATTTGATATAAGGATACTGATGTGTTATGACTCCAATGATTTCCTTTTATATAATAGTATGAACAAAGGTGAGGGGGGAAACTACAAAAAAAATGGGACTATATGTCATCTAAAGGAGTGATTAGGAGCATTGTTTGTTACATGGTATCTCTAATGCATGGGAACCAAGGAAGGAGTACTAATGAGTACTCTCAATTTGTAGCATCCAAGATGTGTGTACATATGGAAAAAGGAGGTGCTTAAAAGAACCATTGTATAAAGGTTTTTAAAGTGGTTCGACACCTTAGCACAATGAATGGGAGAGGTTAGGGGATAAGTTTCTAGTCGGGATGATTTTGATGAATGGATTATTTGGGTGATAATAGATGGAGTTTTGTTTGTGGGGTAACACACTAATGGTAATATCCTTGTAGGGTGGTGAAAGATAGAATAATAATGTTATGGATGTAGCAGCGGGCTCATGAATATGCAATATGAAAGATCACTTATGTTGTAATGAATATTGGGTCACTAAATTGTCACCACTTACTATCATATATAGTAATCAATTTGACCATTCGACAGATATTTCACCCATTGATTAATACATTTATTGTCAAAACAACATGACATAGTTCTGTATGCCTTAGTGGTAAAATTACATATAGTTCCTAGATTTTAAAGGAATCTAAGGTTAATATACTTAGTATTACTAATAATGTTTTTTCATGAGTTCAGTTGTTGTACCTAGAATTACCATATTACTTATAATACCAACATTTTTAATACCATCATTCTTGTACTAGTATGCATTATGTATCCATAAGCATTTACATGTAACCAAGAAATTTCAAGTGTAATTCGGATGTATTGTAAGTATTAGGAATTGTTACATTACTTATGGTACTAAAAATTAAAAATTCTAATACTAGCATTTCTAGCACCAACTTCTATGACATCTCAAATAGCCACACTTCTTTGTCATCATTAAGTGTTGCAAGTTACATTCAACTGTCGTCTTAAGTGCCACAATTTTCCATTATTGTCCTTAAGTGTTGCACTTGGTAACTAAGTATCATTGTGGTTATTCATGTCATAAAACCATGAGAAACATGATGTTTGTACCTCCTATCAGTGTTAGGACCCTTTGATATTATGTTGGTCCCTTCCCTAGTCACGCTTGGAAACAAATCCAATAAGTAAGCCATTGAAAACCACTTCACCTTATCCACTTTTGAGACTCCTACTGGAATTGTTGCACTGTAATAGTTGACTTAGTAGAGAAAATTAAATCATTTTCATTCCTTGCATTCCTATGGAGGAGAGAAAACTCCAAATTGTCACTCTGTACACTACTTTTGTGGAGTGAAAATCCATGTTTAGGCCTATCCATAGGTTTTTGTATCTTGATCTTTCAAGATATTTTGGTGGGATTAGTTTACCCTTAAAATAATATCTCACATTCCATCCATGAAATGTTGGATATCCTTGATCCAAGTTATCCTAACCTATATCCTATGTCCTCTCTTAGTGGTTGGCCTCCCCAAATCCTACTTAAGGAGAGACATTCGCGGGCTAATGGAGGTGATTTTGGAGAGCATAAAACCTTTGGTCTTGTAACTCTTGGAGGGAAACACTTGGAGAGGTAGATATTATAATCTTAAGATTATTGAAGGTATATTGAAGGAGAGATGAAGGATTTCAAATAAATCATGAGTCAGGTATAACACATTTTTTACGGATTCCTTATTGCTTTGTTTTTAATCTAACTTAGCATATTTCTACCATTTTTATGTCTTTAATGGTGAATGAATTAAATTGTCTATATTTTCATAGGTATATATTTGTTTATAAATATACTTATTTATAGAAGGTTGTGTCTTTCCATTGTGGAAAGGATCATAATCCCATGGTTGAAGGCTAGGAGATAGAGCAACTTAGCAGCGACAAGAAAAACCGTCGAAAGCAAGGTAGGCCATCTACATGCTTAGTCTTTCAATAGCGTGTTTTTTTATCTATAGGATATATCTATTGGTGTTATAGATTCTACTTGTTATATTTCTGTCTTTGGTAGGAAACTAGGGACCTCTTCCAATACAAAGAAGATATCAACTTATCCATAGGGATATTTTCTTAGAATAGATATTGGAGACTTCGTTGGGGGTTTCCCTATGTTAATATTGTAACTACTTGTTTAGATCATCAAACCCTCTTATAACTATTGTTTAGCATCCCATTATATTCTCTTTTGTCAACATTGAGGACCATATTAAACCTAGGAATTCATTCATGATTGAATCTAGGAAAATATTTTCATTTTTTTACACCAACATAATAATTTCCACTCTCTCAAAACCCTTCATAGAAAAAAAAATCAGATTTTTACTTAGTACTAATGTCCCTAGGTGTGAAAATTTTCATATTTCTCTCTCTTCTTGCTTATAGGGGAGAAAAAGTCCCTTTTTTCTCACTCTGTGTATCCCTATAAAAGGGAAAAAATACTTTGTTTTAAGGTTTTTAGGTAATTTTTTATAGGGTTTACATTAGAGTCTTGGTTCAAAGTTTTTTTCCTAGTCTTCTACTTTCTGTTAGGAGATAGAATTTCTCTTCGATTTATAATCTATGTGCCTCTTAGGTATATTTTGTGTTCTCTTTAATTTTGATTAATACATGAATGTTTGAAGCCAACATAGGATGATCTGATCCTATGTTGATCTAGCCACTTCCCTTCTTTGTTTTTTCCTTACCAGTAGTACTTCGTCCTATGTTAGGTTGATTTGGTTACCATCAATCCATTTTTTGGAAAAAAATCGGACCATTTTGTGGTGTCTAGGAATCAAGGTTCGATAAGATTTATTTATATGCAATTTCTTGTTTTTTTTTTTTTCAGTGAAGTTTCCAATCTCTAAAAAGTCCACAACATTGTGACCCTCTCTTATCTCCCCTTTTACCACCTGATTGAGATAGGACTGATAATAAGAGAATTATTAAAGATATATTTCTTACTATTTGGATTGCTTGGTTTTAGTTGCAAGGATTTTAAAATCTCGATATGTCCTTGTCTTTTTTAGTCTTTCCTCTAGGGTCTGTTACTATTTTTCACTCTATAAGTTAGCTTTTTGGCTATTGATTTTCTACTATAGTTTGGATTATTTGTAGCTTTAATTTTCAGTGAAATTTTGTAGTCTCTTTGATTTTTATGCATTTTTCATTCAAATAAGAGTTAATGTTTCTTGAATTGAATTTTATTTTTCCTTTCTTGGAATATCTTACTTATTTCTATAGATAGCATCCATCAAAATTAGCAAATTCACATTTCATTTTCACTTGCATGAGTAGAGTTTGTTTTATATTTCTTATAATTAATTGAAAAGAAAGATACAAATTCATTTACATAGGGTTGTGCATTTGGGAAGAAAAACTATATCCCTCTCTCTTAGGTAGGACTTCATCGAAAATAAGACTTGCATCTCATACTTGAATAGTTTTGAGTCAGGTCCATATTCCATTTGTCCACTTAACAACATATGATAAAATAAAGTGTTATTTAAGTTAACATATTTTAGCAAGTTGTGTGATAGGATAGAGTTGTGTTCTAATGTCGTAAAATTGTTGGAGTCGTTTTCCAACTTCACCTCATTATTTGGGATTAACAACCTAATTTACGACTTATCCTAAGTATTTTGACTCAAACATGTGCTTACATATTTAGCATCTCATCATTTTTAGTTATCTAAGCCTCCTCCTTCATTCAGGGAGCTAATCTAGGATAATTTACATTATTATTGCACCCTACTCAATCAAATAGGAGAATTTTCACCTAAAGTTCAGTTAAATGGAGTCATAAAGGTGCCCATATGCTGATTTGACCTAATTTCCACCAAATTTTAGTTAACTGGAGAAAAGGAAGGCACGCTCGCCTAATTTCGGCATGCAGTTCTATTCTGACTCATTTTAAACTTCCTTTGAGTATGTTAGATCCAATTATGTTGTAGTTAAGCGGTTAACAGATGCTCTCAGCGGTGTTAACTTATTAGTAATCCACTCTCATGCATTTAATTTGAATGACCTCTCAAGAATTTGAATTTCTTGGTTATTCATGCCAGTGTTCAACATTCTAATCTAGCTTCTAAGATTCATGAATAGTTTTTATTGTTGCAAGACTTTTGCATAGTATTTCTGACACTGATGATGTAAAACTGAGCATGCTTCTATTGTGAGAATTGTCTCGTTATGAATTTTTGTTTTGTTTCAATTTTATATGCTATCATATCTATAAAAATGAAAGGAAACTATTCCATAGAGTTTTGCATGTATTTTTTATGAAGCTTGACCAAAATTGCTCAAAATTATTCCAACACAGCACCAAAAGCGAAACGTTTTCCACATAAATCCTACACAAACTTACATCTGGTTAATCAAGCTTGCTTGAAAACTGTGCCAAGTGTGAAGTAACTTCAAAAGCGTAGGTTGTTTGACCTAAAATTGTTTGTTTATGTGTGAATTCATGCATCTCAAAAGCCTCCTTTTGTATTCACTACAGCTGGAAGATGGACTCTTCTTCAAACAATATCCTTACTCCCTTCAATTATCATTAATGGAAGGAAGAAACTAAGACAACATTGCACTTTAAGGGAATCTGCAGAGTCACCATGGGCGCAGAGCAAGATCCTAATGCAATTGTAGAGAAGTCCAAATACATGAATAAGCTTGATGGATCTTATCGTTTCTTATGCCTCTCCATTTCGAAAGAAATTCTCTTCCATCTCAGCATATTGAAGAATCTCAAAGAAGTGTGGGAAAATATTTCCAAACTCTTCAACAATAATGATGAAATGAGGGTTTATAATTTTGAAAATGAGCTGACGTCACTCAATCCTGGAAATTTTGAGACCATCAATGAGTTGTTCACCAAGTTGAATAATTTGGTGCTTCAATTAAATCAATGCAGTGAAGAGAAGAAATATGATCAACTGACTCTTTCAAATATGGGAGAATATTATCAATGTTTTTCTCTACCTTCCATACAGGAAAAATCACCATCCTGAATCGGAAGATGACAACCTTGATGCATTCATTGAGTCCTTAACCAATGAGAATGACAAGGTTGTTTAGCTGGGGTCCATGATATCCTCCAAGGATCAAGATCTTCTTATTGGAGGATACAAGGATATGAATGATAAAAGAAATTGAAAGAAAAAATAGAAGACCATTTTTTATCATCCTGAGCAGAAGGAGAAGGCCAAGCAGTCAAATGATCCCTCGGGCGCAAAGAAGGAAAAGAAAAAGGGAAAGGAGAATAAAATATGCTCTTACTATGCAGGGGATTTAATCCTAAACTATCATGCATGAATAATACTATTGATCAGATGATCCATTCTCTTGGATAAAAACAATATCACTCTTCCATATGGTGCAAGGAATAATGACAATGGAGATCAGAATGATCGGCTAGAAAGAGGTCATGCTCTCATGGCAAGTATTTCGAATTCAAAATCTTTTATAATAGATTTAATAGCTTAAAATAATATGGTTGAAATTAAAGAATCTTTCTGATCATTGGATACTAAAATATGAATCTCAATCCACATGTGAGATGATTCAAAAATTCCATAGAAAAGGAAAAGGTACAATTCATTTAGAACATGGCAGCTTCGAAAATGTTTTGTATGTCCCTTCTCTAGATTTGAACCTACTTTATGTGTATCCAATGACACTTACGGGGTTACCCAAGAATGTTTTATTAATCCCTATTGATGTTGAAATTTATGAAATTACCACTGGAAATTTCACTGGAGTAGGAAAGGAAAATCATGCTGCAAAAATATATTAGTTTTACAATTTTTTTTCCATATTTAGAGGTAAGTGCCCTTCTGACTCCTAGAAATGAGATCATCTGGATATGGAATAAGATATTTGGACACCTTAATAATATTATTTGTATATTATAAAAAATTATTCCATTGTGGAAGGCTTTTCGAACAATATCAAATCCTCAAAAAGGATATGCAGGTTTCATAGTTGGAAACCATCATGAGCACAAGTTCAATCGAGAAAAATATAACAAAACTTATTAGAGGAAATTTGAGGTCTGAAATGGTCCTCCTAAGGAAAATAATAAAATAATAGTTAAAATAATAAAATAATAGTTATTAATTTTGGAGGAATAAAGAAAAAAACTACTTTTTTGTTCGTATTTTCGACATATCTCCCTGTGTTTTTACTCAAATTCTGAGCTGGAGAGATCATTGGATGTGGAATTTAATTTTTCATCCAATGATTACCCACACTATATGCTTTTGATGGACCCTGCTACCCCAAAAATAAGAAATACCTGAAAAAACATGATGATGACATCATCCACACATTTTTTCAGGTATTTCTTTTTTTGGGGGTAGCGGGGTCCATCAAAAGTATGAAATGTGGGTACTTGTTGGATGCAGAATTAAATTTCGCATCCAATGAGCTCTCCCGCTTGAAATTTGAGTAAAAGCACAGGGAGATATGTCGAAAATACGAACAAAAAAAGTAGTTTTCTTTTATGACAAATATGTCAATTCAACCATTATGGTTGACTCATTTTATTGAAATTCTATTGGTTCTTGAATTCCAACTCACAAAATTTATTGTTGGTGCATTTTCTTATAAGGCTCATTTTAGACCCCAAAGTTCCTCTAATAATTATTTTATTTTGGGGCTATTTCATAGTGATATAGGTTACCCATTACCAAATTCCTCCTTGAATGGCTCAAGGTATGTTCCTACATTCATTGATGACCTTTCTAGGTTCACATGGGTCTACTTTCTCAAAAGCAAATTGGAAGTACTTGAGAAGTTCAAAATTTTCAAGGCTTCTGTTGAGACCACCACTGAGAGAAAGATCAAAGTTATTAGATACGATAATGGTGGAGAATATATAAAATCATATCTTTTGAAAAAAATTTCATACAATCAAATCTAGATCCATCACAGGATCCCCTACACACATCAGCAGAATGGTGTAACGGAGAGGAAAAACCAAGCACTAAAAGGGATGACAACTTGTATGCTTGAGTCGAAATGTTTGGATGTAAATATGTGGGATGAGTACATGAATGTTTTTTCATACATTTAGAACAAATTTCAACACTGATACATCAAATGTAAAACTCCTTTCGAAGCCTACACTGGTCACAAGCCTGATGTGTCTCATCTAAGGGTTTTTAGGTCCACTATATCAGCTAGAATTCTTCTTGATAAAAGAAAATATTTGTAAAAATAAATAATTGAGTGCATCACCAATGGATACGATGAAGAATAAAAAGGATGAAAACTCATGTATATCATATCCAAAAATATATTCATCGATAGACGTGTCTGATTTGATGAACTGCTTCAAGATCTACAACTAGTGGAGGAAGAAACCGCCAAACTGCTTCCTCTTTCTGAAGAATATTCGAGAGATGATACTGAAAGGTTATGTTCTTATATTTATGATGTTATATATGTTATAAATTAACATGGAGAATAATTTTTGTATTTAGATACAAATTATCCCCCTTATATTCCAAAGTGGGAGAACATATTCTCACATATCTTGGTTCCAACATTGGAAATCCTGTCAATCCAAGAAGAACTCAAGCAAAATTTGAAAGAAAAGGTATGGATATTTCGTGTACTGATCCATTTATGTCCAATTTTTTTTTATGATTATTGGTTTAGATACAAAATCATACCACCATGATACGAGATAGAAATAAACCATGGATGAGGACTAGAACTCTCTTCAGAAAAATGAAACATGGGAGCTAGTTCCTCTCCCTCATGGGAAGAAACTAGTTCAATGCAAAAGGGTATACCGAACCAAATTTTTTTTTGATGGTTAAACCTTAAAATACAAAGAAATTTTGGTGTAAAAAGGTTTCTCATAAGTTCAAGGTGTGGACTATACATAAACGTTTGCATTGGTTGCAAAAATGGACTCAATTGAGCTAGTCTTGGCAACTTCCGCATCCAAGCACTAGGAGGTACACCATATGGACATAAAGAGTTAATTTCTTTATGGTCAAATTCATGAATAGATACAAATGAAACATATTGAATTTTACATATCATATCCTACATTATTTTTCATATTAAGGAAATATTTGTATGGTTTAAAACAAGCCCAAAGAGCATGGTATGCAAAGATGAATTCCTTGCTTCTGTTACAAAATTCTACAAAATGAAAATATGATATGAATGTGTATCTAAAGAATAATGAAGGTAATTTTGTTATAATTTTACTTTATTTTGATGAGCTATTGATTATAGGAAGCAGTCTTGCTTCAATCCACGCATTAAAAAATACTTTACTCCAAACATTTTATATGAGTGATTTAGGTCTTCTAAAGCAATTTCTTGGTCTCAAAATCACTCATAATTTTGATGGATTCATGATATACCAATAAAAATATGCTTTGTACTTTATAAATAATTTTAAAATGACAGAATGTGAGCCTTCGCCATTCCCATTCCTCTCAGGAATCAATCTAAAGGATGATGATTCTACACCATTGGTGGATTGTACACTCTACTGACAATTGAATGGTAGTCTTATGTAATTGACACATTATCAGCATGATGTTTCTTATGCTTTGAATGTTGTTTAAAGGTAAATGCAACAGCCTCATGAGCTTCACTAGAAGGAATCCAAAAGGATCCTTTAGTATGTTTTGGCTACTAGACATTTTGGCATTCCCTATGTTGCATATTTTGATCTTGACTTGGTTGGATTCACTGATTTGGATTGGGAAGGTGATAGAAATGATCTGAAATCCACTCCTGACTATGTTTTGATGTTTGTTAGTGGCCCTATTTTTTTTTCAACTAAAAATAAGGCATCCATTTACTTATCTTCAACGAAGGCAAAGTATCGAGGAGCAATCAATTCTCGCATTCAGATAGTTTGGTTGCAGGGTATTCTAGTTGAGCTTGATATTGGTAGTGCAACTTCTACTACCATTTTTTGTGACAATTAGATTTCTATCAACATATCAACATATATAGTTCATATAAATAGTACCAATAAGTTCTATATCCACATGCACTACACCAGATATCTTGTGCATGACATAACAATTGTACTGTTATATTGCCCTACATAAGAGAAAATTGCAGACATCTTCACCAAGCGCTTCAATAAGAAGAATTTATCTTAACTCCATTCACTATAGGGGGGTGAGTTCCACTATGCTGAGGAAATATTAGATACTTCATTGTTCCATTTTAGGTTGGATTTCTTTCCCACTAGTTTTTTCCCTCTTTCTTCACTTAGATTTTTTAGCATTTTTAGGATTATATATGTACAGGGTGACCTATGGCCTTTGTTTTTAGGGCCCTCCTTTTTACACCTCCATGGGATATTAGATTAAGGGGAGTTGCTGGATTCATTTTACAAATTCACATCATTATTTGGGCTTAACAACCTAATTTAACACTTATCCTAAGTATTTGACTCAAACATATGCTTACATCATCAACATCTCATCAGTTTTAGTTGTCTAGGCCTCCTCCTTCATTCGGGGAGCTAATATGAGATGATATGCATGATTAATGCACCCTAATCAGTAAATTGGGAGAAGCTTCACCTAAATTGCATTTAATTAGAGTCATAAAGGAACCTATCTGCTGATTTGACCAAATTTCAGCTTACTAGAGGCAAGGAAGGTGCCCCCACCTATTTTTGGCATGCAGTTGAGTTCTAACATATTTAGACTTAGTTTAAACTACCTCTGACTCTTTCAGAGTCAATTATGTTGCAGTTAAGTAGTTAACTAATGTTTTGAGTGTTGTTAACTGACCAATAATCCACTCTCATGCATTCAATTCAAATGACCTCTCAAGGATTCTAATTGCTTGGATATTCATGCCATTGTTCATTATTGTAATCTATATTTTGAGATTAATAAATATTTTTTACTGTTGCAAGCCTTCTGCATAGTATTTATGACACTTTTGATGTAATATTGAGCATGATTCTATTGTGATAATTCTCTTGTTTTGTAGACCTTTTTTGTTTCAATTTTATAAAAATGTAGGCATTGCCATTATTTTTCCTGGGATGCATCCTAGGGACTATGTGGTTCTTCCATGTACCTAGAGTATATAAGAAAGCCCCTTTCAAATGGCCGTGAATCAGATAGAACTACTATAGACTTGAGCTCCCACGTACCTTGTGTCTATTAGAATATTCCTATAGGAATATTTGAACCATCCAAGTAAGCCTTTTGTCTATCTTCTTGTTGCAATACACCAAGAACAACACTTACATAGATTACTATGCATGCCTTATCACGTAGTCAGCTTATATAGACAAGGGTATGTTCCCATTCATCCTTTGTTAATGTGCTAAATAATTCAGCCAAGTATAAATGTTGGACCCTATAGTATATCACGAGTTGTGATAGCTTGACACACCTGTGAGGATCCATCTTTTATATACCACTTATTCACAAGTTTGCGTGTTTCCTTTAGTTTGAGTAGCATTTTCTATGTGTGTTATTTAGAAGGAATTATAGATTTTATATATGGATACATCTTCTGGGACAATTAATTAAGAGGCCCCCTCCTAACGCGTACCTTTTGTCTTTCCTCTAGTTGGAGATGTTGGTCCTCCCTTTATTTCCACTTTGAATCTTCCCAAATTCTTGATAGTATTAATGAAATGGTTATTCTCAAATTTGGTGATTCCATATGGATATAATGACTCAGATGTTAACTCTCCACCTCAAGAGAATCAACCCAAAAAAATTTCTTTTCCTACTACGTCTAATGCATATTCCTCTACCTATTCCTCCTATCCTGATAAAATCAATGATTCTAGTAATCAGAAGGTTGAGAAGAAGATAAAAAGGAATATTAAGAAGAAGAATAGTAAGAAAGAGACCATGCATCAACAATATATATCTAATGATACTCTTTTTATTCAAACAACTTAATAACCCAATTTCCCTTGCAGGATTTGTTGGGGTGATCAGTTTCTTAAGGATTTCCATGCTCTTACCAAGGTCTTATAAGTGTGGCCGAAAGGTTATAAGAAACCCATATCATCAGCTTCTTAACATCATACTGATGATACCCCATCAAGTAGTGAATTCATGGTTAAGATTTATAAGAGTAAATTCAAGAATCCCTTCTTGTTATGTAAGGTTATGCACTTCACACACATTTTTCCTCCCATGGAAAAAGCTTCATGGTTGCGAGCAGACATTTTTGTGTCTCAATCACAACTTCTGACTAGTTATCATAAGTTGTCTCTTAACCCACCATTCATTGATCAAGTGGTTGGTCGAGTTCCATATTTTGTCAATCCCACTATTCCATTTTATATTAGAAAAAATACACTACCTCACCCTCTCCCTTTGGAGAGTGAAGTTGTAGTGGCCGTGTCATCGTCATCTCCACCTAATAGTGACCCTTTGAATACTAGAGTAGTCTCTTCAACACAATATTCATCTCATCCTACTCTCCCACTTGAGAGTGAACTAGAAACTACTCATATTTATACAATCACTTTAGGTATTTCTAGATAAGAAGAAGTCTTTTCCATTTCAACAGGACCCCCTCCAAGTAACAAAGTTGTTTCCTTTGATTGTATTAATCTGACAGAACCTTATCTCCCTTCATGCATTCATTTCTAGATAACTGTGAGAGTCACTTGAAATGGCATATTTCATACTATTGTTGATGAACAAGATATTGTTAATGTTTTATCCACAACTTCCTGCAAATATATAGGTTCTACTGCACTTGTTTCATCATCTTATCACAGAATGGATTTTAATAGAATACCTACTAAACCTTTATGGATCCTTCCTCACTTACCTATAACCTTAGGAGGAAAAACTAAATGCACCAATGGTATGGTAGTACAAGGTCCTTTAGATTTCAATACGATCCTTGGATATAATTATGTTTAATCAATGAAAATTCTAGCCTCACTCTTTCAAGTGATGTATTTTCCCAATGATGAGAGGATCGTGACCATTGATAACCTTTACTTTGTTAAATATAATCATCGCATGATTTCCAGTTACGATACTTCCTTGAATGTTTAACATGTTTTAGTGGTTTCTTCCCCTTAAGGATGGGGGGCATGTCTCTAGCCTCTCTAAGAATCATCTTGGACTCATCCTAATGCCTTCTTATTATAGAGGGGAGCACTACCAACCTATGGATATCATGTTGGGTAGGAACTGGTTCCAAGCATAGTTTCCTTTTGGTTCCAAGCTTACGTAAAAATCAAACCAACCTCAAGCAGTGTTTATTTTTAGTTTCAAGAATGTGTAAAAATGAAACCACTACCAAACATAGTTTACATTTGGTTTCAATCTTATGTAAAAATTAAACCATTCCTAAGCATGGCTTACCTTCTACTTTAATCTTGTGTAAAAATGAAATCAGTTTCAAGTATAGTTCATTTTTTGTGTCGAACTCATTAAAAAATAAAACAAGTGTTGATGAGCATAGTTTATTTATGGTTTCAAGCTTGTTAAAAAATAAAAATTACCCTTAAGGATAGTTATTTTTTGTTTCAAGCATGCGTAAAATTGAAACAGATCCCTCTTCCTTTGAGATGAGTATTTTACTAACTTTAGTACTTGAACCTTCAATCCATCCACTTTTGACACTTTATCCTATTCCTTCCTCTATATCTACTCAAACTTTTTCTAGTTGTATAAAGGATTCTAGTTGGGTTAATCAGAAGAGTGAACATATGAAACAAATCTTGGGAGGCATTTATCCATACTTTGGGAATCATACTGAATTTAAGTCGATAGACTTATTATTATGCTAGGGGGAAATACAAACTGTTGGACATCATTTTGGGAAATATTTGAGCATTCTTTCAACCTTTATTTGGGCTTGTTAAAAATAGTAAGATGTGTTGATCTTACTTTTCACCTTTTCGTTCTCTAGTTAAAACATGAAAAGTGGTTTAAGCTTACTTTTTCTCTTTTCTGTGCTCTAGATACAAACATGTAAATGTTTTTGAGTACTTTTAATACCATTATCATGCTTAATATAAAACTACTAAAAAGGTATAGACCTTAGTCATTGTTCTTTCTTGGGATCATTAATACATGCGAATAAGTTAATGAGTACACTTTTATCTTTTTTTTGGCCATGTAAAAAATGTTACAAAAAAGGAACCCCATAGATTTTTTTTAAGCTCTTTTCATAACCTCAAAATAGGAAAAGATCAACAAGCGAACTTGTGTCATTCATACTTGTTAAAGTATTTGAAAAGTTTTCTATTCACTTTTACTTTACCCCTTTTTTGTATTGATTAGTATTAATTAAGAAAAAGTAATACCTTACTATACCATTAACTAAGAGGGTTATCCTTTGCATTGTTTTATCCTTCTTTCGAGCTTAGGAGACTATCTTTATGAAACAAAACCCTTATAAGAGTATTCTTTTGCGTGTATCAGACTCTCAAAATGCGAAACATCACTGAGCTAACATTTATTGGACTTGTAAAATTAAACATTGAAGGGCCCTTATGGGATCAAATACCTCCTTTATTAGGTTCTTAAAACATGTAATATTGGACTCTTCCGAAGGATGAGCTATACCAAGCATCTGTTATCGACATAAATCTCATTAAAAGACAAAGAGTTACTCATCAAGCAAGATGGAAGTTAGGGGGAAATAATCCAACTCTATATTTAAAATGCTTCATGGTAGCCTATGTTTCCTTGAACATGGAATTTGTTTTCTTCTCGTCATAAAGTTGGGTAATCTAATTGTCTTTGAGTCATGCCAATCTCATGATTTTTTCTACTCCTTTGGGTCAATATAAATAATGCCTCAATAAATTGTCACATTATGTTTTGTTTTTTTTCATCATTGATTCATTGTTTCCAATTCACTTATCATTTCTCTTAATGTACAAGGCAAGCATATTGAGTCATCGTCTGCAAAATTGTCATCCCGTACATCCTTATGTCAGCCTATACTATTTTCATTTACCATATTACATCACTTTCCAATAAGTTTCGTGCTTATGATGTGGGATTCATCATGTCCCTCCTTCGCTGAGTCTATCCTATCAACATCAGCACATCATCCAAGAAATGGGCTCAGAAACCACCTTAATATCTTGGTACATGTATGCCCCAATGGCAAGTTTTCTCATGTTCGATAGTAGGTTTTTATCATTGGCCTATGATCAAATGATTCCATGAATGTTCGACGTCAACTGATCAATTCACATTCATCAAAATGTACTATTATACCTTGGTAATCACTTTTATGAATGGTGATCTTCCTTGCACTTGTTAACGATTTACATCATTGACCGGTAATCCAATGGCTTCTACCATGTTCGACTTCAAATCCTTATATTCATATGGTTAGATTCTTGTATGTTTAGGATTAGGTAGAAGAACCTAAGTTGGTATGATATCTTTTTATGGTTAATAGGTGGTGATGGTGATTTTTTTAGTAGGCTCCCACATGAACATTATGTTTGTAACCTCATTGATGTATTGTCATATAGACCCACCTTGTATTGGTCATGACTATGTTATTATCTCATCATGGATCTACTTTATATTCTAGTAGCCATGATTTTGTTTAGTCATTCAAGTATGTATCCACGTTATATGTCGGTGTCCATATCCTTAATCAGTCCTATCATTGATATGAAATGTATTGGTCGAAAAACATGTTTTGAGAGCATGAGAATGTCCTTGTAACATCCCCTAATTTCGTAAATAAATAAAAAAATTATTTACTGCATGTATTATTAGAATTTCCTAGACAATATTTAGAGCGATGTTATTACTCATACTTCTTTTGTTAAGCATTATTGTTTTCATGTACTTAAGTTATTATTTTTTTTCTCAGTTGGTGGGTCTGTTGACAAGACATTCTTTTTGACATAATAAAACTATCTAAAATTATTTTGTTGTCGCAAGGCAGTTTGTCATGGTCGTTTGTGTGTTTCTATGCTTGAGCTGCTCAAAGGATGGGTCAAGGCCTTACTTAGTCATTATGAATAAAGCATGAATTTATATGTTATTAAGTGCAGGAAATGAAGTACATCGTATTTTCAGTTAAATCGACGAACTGTAAGCTACAAGGCCATAAGGAGAAAATGACAAAACAAAAACTAAGGTTTGGGAAAGATTCTAATCCTAAGCCCTTTTATTTCTTCAATGCTTAAAAAAGACAATAGTACATGTGGCTATTTTATCAAATGTAAAATTTTAAACCTAAGTATGCTAATGGTTGAACCTTTACCATTGTAGGTACAACATATGCAAACATTTGAATTATAAGGCTACACCATTCTTCACTATGGAAAACTATGCCAAAGCCAAGGGTTTTATAAAAATGATGTGGTGTTTTGACAGCCAACTCTTTAATTTGATATCCACTTCATACTTTGTAAGTAGAGGGTAAATATTTTCTATTAAGACACACACTACGTTTGTAAAACATTCTCTAGCTGTCGGCGAATAGTTTGATGTGGAAACCCTATGGTTTTCAATGCACCTCGGAGGTTTGGCCTAAAACATATTGATGGGGTAAGGGGTGTGATATCCATTGTTCTTTTCAATTTTTCTTCGACTTCTTCGTCTTCCATTCTTCACTTCTCTCATATATAACAGAGATGTAGAAATCGTTTTAACTTGGCCTTTCGACTTCGTTTGGAACTCTTTCAACTGCTCAATGCACAGGTGGAAAATAAGAACTATGTCAGATGTCGAGTGGTTATCTCCAGTTGGTGTCAAATATCGAGAAGGTAACTGTAACATCATTCATTGAATTTTCTACTCTACGACAGTATTAGTTTTAAAGAAAAACGTTTTAAACTCTTTCAGTTAAAAAATGCAGAACAACTTGGTGACTACGATGTTGTTGGACCTTGCCTGAGAAGACTCCTTTCTGGATGGTAATATCTATTCCTATACTTGCGCAAATCCGTGGAAAAAACTGGTCCTTAAGATGCATTTATTGGCGTTGGGGTTCTCCCACTGCATTAGTTTTGTGTCATGGAAAATATAGTTCCGTGTTGCTATCGTTCGGTTGACAATGTAAAGGATTTATTACCACCTGTGGATTCATAGATGACCAATCCACTCTGTGTAATTTTTTTTGGTTCTGGAACTTGCTAAAAACTAAACGTACCCGTGAGGGTTTCAATACTGTATTTTTTTATTATTTATCATTTTTGGTCACTGTGTAAAAATTCTAGAATTGAAAGAGTTATTTGTTGTGGATTCTTGCGACTATGCCACTTTCTATTGAATGTTAAGATATTGACAAATACTTCTTTAGTTTTATGTTAGTTGTATCTATAAGTGACTTCCAGTTTTTGTTGAACCGTGAGGGTTTCATAGCTTAATTTAGTGTTTCGGTGCAGAGCATTGTGGCCGTGAGCCTTGCTCTGTCATTTTTATTTGGACTTCAAAAGCCACTCTTCATCATTCTTTCCTTTTTATAAATCATTTAAAGGATAATGTAAAAGATGTACTACTATAAAATACCAACCCACTAATGGTATTCGTGAATAACCCATAATGGTTTTAAAGGATTCCACAAACGACTGTCTATAATGATGCTTAAATCATTGATTCATTTTTTGTTAACATGATACGGTCGTGTAACCTTTACCGTCAAACCTAACTGTTTTGGGGTTAAGAAACGACTATTGGTTACTGTTCAAAATTTATGATGGATAGGTTGTATAACATAACTCTTTGTTTGATGTGTTTACATAACCTTAATGAGTCCTCCACTTTTTCTATAAACAAAAGAAGGTTAAGCTTATGGTAAGGCCGTGAAGTCAAGATTTTAATGAAAAGATTAATTAAATAATTCATCTGCTATTACAAAACTTGGTTAAAAAAATGTTGGTGATATCTGTTGACTTTATTTATTTACAGGCTATAACACTATTGTGCTTGATATTATTCTCTTCTTAGTCTAAATCATACATTTTTATAAATGTTTTAGTGTGGACTGATGAGAGATTTTACTTTGATTACTTTGACTAGGTAAATATTTCATTACTGTTATAAAGAATCATACTTTCTTTAGTCAACTATACTCCTTTGGGAGAATAAATGGTATAAGCCCTAATGTTACTTATAACTTTTTATTTTGCAAGAGATACTTTGCGAAAACAACACCACACCAGTTTCAATATGAAGCATGTAACCGGTACTATGATTTGTCGATAATCTCGACTTAGTGTTAATTAATAATTTAGCTACTAAGAAACTGGGCTTAAGACACCCTTAAGTAATCTAATTGAGTTTTAATATAGTTCATTGATAACTTAGGATTATTCTAGATTAATGCAAGAGTTTTATTAAGAACTGGGGAGATTAATGAAAACAGAGTATTAAGGAAGATATTGGATATGTATACTTGTTCTGTAAATGAAGGTAACTATTGTAAAAACTTATTTTTTTTGGAAATAGAGCTATAACTTATATATATTTGAACTACATGTTAGATCTCATAGAAGTAAGTGGATTGTAAAACAATAAAATTCTATCTTATGTACAGACATACACAATGATTCAATCAATTGGGTACTACTAATCATACATAATTTTATATCTTCGTCTACTAGAGTACGTCACTTCAGTGAGATGAAAAATACAGGAGATAATTTATTTTCATTTCTGTATCAATCAGTCTCTAAAAAAAATTAAATCCTACAATCATTGAACAATTATCTATTAACTATAACTCCATTCTAAACAATTTACAACTTTCTTAAACATAGTAAAGAATGTCATAATATGGTTTAGAGTTGGAATCTAGATGAGTTGCAGAGAAATTAGACTAACACCCAAGGGAGACTGTTCCACCCAACCTTTTTTCGAAGCAACCAAATCACTTGCTTAGGACCCCTGAGCTTGTTCACTACTAGGACGGAGATCTCCTCCACACAGCATAATTCTGCAACTTTGCTCTCAGTATCAGACTTAACTTAACAAAACACTTTAGTTATACCCTCATCAAATTCTTTGTGTTCCTGACTTTTCAGTTTACACCAATCACAAAGTTCATTCTCTGAGAAATTAAAATGAGTGGTGATCCTCCTGCTCAATTTGATGGTTTATATAATATTTCCTAGGTGTTTGGTCAGTTTTGGAATTTGATGAGCCACCTAACTCAGTTCGCCCTATTAGGGAACATGACCACTTTTTTAAGAATTATGCTCCTATAACAACTGGAAAGTGAATGCTAGTGTTTCCACTTTTCAACCAGCCTTCTACAACTACTCCTTCCTCCTAGTGGGCAGTAAACACTCATTTAACAATCTCCCCTGAATAGGTGTCTCCTTTTATTAATTATTAAAATAAATAATTCTTCAATTACAGTCATCCTTGACCCACTTCATCATAAAATTTACAATAAAAATTAACATAATATTTTTCCTGAAAGAAATAGTAATTTTTTTTTTTTGGGGGTATGTTACATTCCTCCTCAAGGATATTAGACATATTGTTTCATGTTTTCTTGAATATCTTCTCCATTTCTCTATCAGATATCCATGCATGCTTATTTTTGGTACATTTATTAGGAAATCAGTTTCTTCTGACCTCAGTGCCTCACACTTTAGGGAAAATATATTACACCTCAAATTGCTACAATTGTGTGCCATCATTAAGTATAACAAGTTACACCCAACTATCATTTTTAAGTGTTACACTTTTTCCTTGTTGTCCTTAAGTGTCTCACTTGGTCACCATGTACCATTGAGATTATTCATGTCATATCATGATGAGAAACATGATGTTTGTACCTCCTATGAGTGTTAGCACCCTTTGACTTTATGTTCGTCCTTTCCCTAGTGAGACTTGGAGGCAAATCCAACAAGGGATCCAAAACCACTTCAACTTATCCACTTTTGAGCCTCATACTAGAATTTAGTCCCCTGATAGTTTACTTAAGAGAGAAAATTACAACATTTTCATGCCTTACATGCCTATGGAGGAGTGAAAATTCCAAATTGTCCCCCTCTACAACAACTTCGGGGGAGCAAAAATTCATGTTTAGGCCTATCCCTAGGTTTTTGGATATTACTCTTTCAATAGATTTTGGTGGGATTAGATTAACCTTTGAATCCTACCTCACATTCCATCCATGGCATGTTGGATATCCTTGATCCAAGTCATCCTCTCCTAATGGTTGGCCTCCCCAAATCCTACTCAAGGAGACCCATCCATGGGCTAATGGAGGTGATTTTGAAGACCATCAAACCTTTGGTCTTGTAACTCATGGAAGGAAACACTTGGAAAGGTGGAGTGTGTACAAAAGCTTGAATATCAAGAATCCTTTTCAGTTTGGTTTGTAGTTACAGTTTGATTTTAGCAATGAGCAGTTTGGTTTGATTTTGAATTTCCAGCTTTTACAAAGGATGAGGTAGTTTTGGTTTGGTTTTCAGTAGTTGATTTTCAGTACAAATTTCAGTTTGTACTTTCGATTTTAGTAAGGTTAAAAGTCTTCAAAGTTTGGAATAAGTTGAGATTAAGGTTTTGAAAGAGTCCAATGGATCAAGAACTTGATCTATAGGTTCTTTGCTACCTCACACAGAGGATATCATCCCTATTGCAGCCAATCTTACCACATGTCAAATTTAAAAAAAATTGACTCATTTTGGTCACTTGCCAATTTTCCATCATATTTGCCAAATCCCTTTGTCATTATGTCATCCTTGCATTCATATTTTAAAGCCTTTGTCAATTTCCCCATTATTTCATCCCTCCAGGATAATTTGACCATTAATTTAGGTTTGTTGACCTTTTTATTTGAGCTAAATTACCTTACCAAAATTATTTTATATATAAAATTTTTAATAATTAATTTTATTTTAAATATAAAATCACTATATTTAGTAACATAAATATCAAATTGATTTTATATTTAAAATAAAATAACTTATTATGTTTTAAATATGAAATCATTATATTTGAGAAATAAATATTAAAAATTATTTATATTTAAAATTAAAATTAAAATAATTTCTATTATGAGAGTATTTTCATTCCTCCACATCAAAATTCTACTTACATTTACGCACCAATGATATCTTGTTCCATTGCCCAAGTCCTTATTAAAAACAAAAAAATATTTTATTATTAATACAAATATTTTATATTTAAATATTTATATTAATATTTATAACCAAAGTAATATGGTCTTGGCATGAATTTCAATGAATATTAAATTAATACATGGGAAAAAAAGTTTGGAAACAAGGGTGTACATCTATTCCGCTGAGAGAAATAGCCCCATGGTTAATGAATTAAGAGCGGAGCTGAATTTTACAATGGTTTTCACTTTTAACGACGTGTCACTCCCATATTCATTCTGCTCGGACTTAAACCACTTTTCCAAACCACTCTTGTGTTCATCAAAATGAAATGAAGTATATTCAATGAAACTCTTATGTCCTCCAAATAATATTTAGTTTTCCTGACGTTTTAATGCTTGAAACCTAGCACAATGAAATATATTTAATACAACTCTGATCTCAGCCAAATAATACTTATTCTCCATATTTTAGAAAATAAAAACCACGGGAGCAAGCGAGTGTATAGTTTTCACAAGAAAGTGAAATTATTTATAAATTTCCATTTATTTGAGGAAATTGTTTTGAATTTCGTTTTTATGAAATTCATAAAATGTCAAATACAAAATGTAAAACTAGAGAAGCAATACAAAACATGGTTTTCTAATTGGATATGTAGTTTTCCAAAACCAATGCTATAATTGATTTTAATGGATATTTTAATTGATCCTAAATATTTAAAAATGGATTTTTCAGAAGTGGATATGAGAAACTTTTGTGAATTGATTTGAGAAATATTTTTTTCCCAAATATTTATGAGGTGGATATGGAAAGTTAGATTTGATTCAAGAATATATATATCCATATTTGGATAACGACAATAATTGGTGCAGATATTTGAGGCATAAAATTAGATGGAGATATGTTTCCACATTTCTGGTGCAGATATTTGAGGCATAAAATTAGATGGAGATATGTTTCCACATTTCAAGGAAACAACTTTAGACAATATTCGTCAATATAAGAATGGAGTCAACAATCATAAGATAGCTAATGCAATATGGCATACATACCGATATTTTTAAATACTAAATTAACATACATAAGCTCAACTCCAGAACACTTTGAAGATATAATAGAATTGTCAACTTCAAGACCTTAAATTAGTAGATAGAATATCATCCAAATTACTCCAAACAACTCAACAACTAGACACAATGTGCAACTATTCATATTTGGTTAATTTTTAGAATATTAATTAGGTTTAATTCCTAGAAGTTAATTTTTTGTTCTAAAAGATAGTAACTTGAGCATGTAATTTGTATTTAAGCAATAGCATGTAGTTTGTATTTAAACAATATTTTGTAAAGTATCACAAGGTTTTAAAGGAAGAAGTAGAACTATATTTTGTTGTTGTTTGAACCTAATGATAAATGATAAATGAATAAGTACAAATCTATTTTTTTTTAGGGATTCATGTGTTGATGTTTTCTAGTGATGTGATTCCTTCTTGTTAAGTTTTTTCTTGACTACAGTTGCTACTTTATGTGTTTGGACTTCAAATGTTTCATTGGAAAAAATGATTCAAAATTCATGATATATGCTCTGAATTGTAACCATTAAACATTCCATTTCTTAATTAGAAAACTCAACCATCAAATTCATCCTCATTTAATGCTTCATGATTGATGTATTGTTTATCTTCATTATTCAACCATACTATAACAATAGTAATAACCATAAAGCATTAGCTATCTTTCCCTTTCCTCAGAACTTCTCAATAACCAATATTGATCACTTTGATTTATCTTTATCCCATTGACTCCATGCCTAATGGTATGCTCTTGCCCTGTAAACCATAATCAAATTTGAAATAATTTTTCACAAAAAATATAGCCACTGTTCTTTATTAAACTTACCATCTATTATAGTGATCTTGAGTTAATGAGTTGTAGGAGAGAACCCTCTCTTGGTTGGAAGGGCTAGCTTCCATCCCTAAAGCTTAGTTTGCTGTTATCTTGATATTTCTATGATACAACCCAATGAAAATTTCAAGTGATAACCTATCGACACTGTTGCTAGGGAATGAAAGTTAAATCTTCCCTGGGAGAAATGAGAAAGACTAGATCTAATTTATGAAGGTGGACAAAGGTCACAAACAAGAAGGTTGTACATAATTCACCAGGATACTCCAATGTTAGCAAAATAAAGAAATCAAAGTTTTACTAGTGACTCGATTATCTCAAAATGGATTCATAGTATGCAACGCATGCTCTTATGGATCATGTTCATATTATTTTATTTCCAAATCGCCTTCCTCATATAGATTGGCAGTTATATTTTCCCAAATTCAGATATCGGGAAGGAGATGATGTTTCTCTTCATTTGGTTAAGTTTCATATGCACATACATATATTAAGGGTTGAATTTCATGAAGACTTCTTGATGAAAGTATTTATGTTAATTTTAGAAGAAAATGCAAGATCATGGTATGAAAAGTTACCAGTTGCTAGTTTGTATTCTCTAGAATATTTCCATTCAACATTCTATGAAAATTATAAGGAAAGGTACCCATCTTTATCACTCTTTGAAAACTGTTGTCAAGTAAATTTTGAAAATTTTATTCAACACATGAAAAATGATTATGGTGATGAAGAATCAATCGATAAATAAACTAAAGAGTTTTATGAATATTATTTTCGGCATCAAGAAGAAATGTTAGAGGGTAGCTTCCATAATATTCAGGAAATTTTTAGTTGGAAATAGTTTCTCCCTCATTGTAAATGAATAAAATTAGAACCTTAGTGATCATATTTTTATTCCTTCATCCAAAATTAATGTGGTGATTCAATAATATTTATAAATTTAAACAAACCAAGAGAATAATATGGATATAAAATCAGTATGTTTTGTAGTGCATTTATCTTATGATTGTAACATACTGAGGACTGAAAAAATAAATATTTATTATTTATTTTAGAAAAACATTATGTTATATCTATTGTAAAGTTTTATGACCAAGTTGGTCAAGGATGACTGTAATTGAAGAATTATTTATTTTAATAATTAAAAGGAAGAGACACCTATCTAAGGGAGACTGTTAAATGAGTGTTCAATGACCCACTCAGAGGAATGAGAAGCTATAGAAGGTTGGTTGACAAGTGGAAACACTAACATTTCAATTTCTAGCTATTGCAAGAGCATAATCCCTAAAAAAGTGGTCATGTTCCCTGATAGGGGGAACTAATATGGTGGCTCATTTAATTCCAAAACTGACCTAAAGACCTAGGCAATCTTATATATACCATCAAATTCAGCAGGAGGCTCACAACTCATTTTGATTTCTAATGGAATGAACCTTGTGACTCTTGCAAACTGAAAAAGTCAGGCACACAAGGAATTTGATGAGGGGATAGTTAAAGTGGAATTGTGGAGTTAAGTCTACTACTGAGTGATAGGTTACAACAACTTTGTTGTGTGGGATGTATTAAGATATTTTCTTCCTAGTGGTTCAGTGAACAAGATCATGGGTCCTAAGCAAGTAATATTGGTTGCTTCAGGAGAAGGTTGGGTGGAAAATTCTCCTTTGGGAGTTTTTCCCCTTCTGTACATTATCCAGGTTCTAATTATTGTTGATTAATGGTGCTTTATTTCTATGTCCGAACTTTGGATGTATGCTCAGTATTTTTCAATTCTCACATTGATAGATTATTTTCTTATCTGTATTTCCTATCTGACAATTGCTTAGGAATAGGTTATTAGATACAGAGTTTGTCGAAATTAGTCCTTATTACTTCTAAGAAAATAAATCTGAAATTAGTATAATCTTAGTTTTAGATTAAACCATTACTTTTCTTGTTCTTGGCATTTTAAAATTATAAGTACTTTTATCTCAGTTCCTTTTAAGTCTATTTTGGTTTTTCATTGTTAGTCTATTTTTTTTAAAGAACTAACTATTATTTATTTCTCAGTAAAGGCCCTCGAAAACACCTTACGAGAACTATTAGTTAAGTTATTATAATAATCACAGTTGATACAAAGACGACCTTAATATTGGTAATATTATTGAAGTTATTATAATATTCGTAGTTGATACAAAGAATACCTTAATATAGGTATTTAAATACAATATCTATAGATATAAATATATATATAAATTATTACAGTAGACTAATAACTTGTGTTAGGAACAAAAAATCCTCAATAGTTCTGTAAACTATTTAAGGTTTGAACCAATGTTAGAAATTAAGTCTCTACAAAAATAAGCATAATAAATTGGAATAAATCCAAAGGTTTAGATTTAATTATCCTTTTTCATTATGGTCAAGTTATGGTGTCTTGATCAAACCATGGATTCAGTTAGTAAGAAAATAAAACACTCCTTATTATAAATAATAACCGAGCCAGTTTTCTTGAATATTATTAACACCAAATTGATATTATCAACAGACCGTAGCACTAGTTACAGGGTACAAGCCAAAATTGGCATTGTTATCTACAACATTTTTCTTACAGAAGAAAGTTACAGTCAGCCTTAGGGATTAATGTTATTTACTTCTGAAACAATATTATCATCTAAGAAGAGCCTAAGTTTTAAAACAATGGACTCATGGCCTTATCTAAAGATGGACATGACAGTGTGAAATGACCTCATGGTCACAATATTATAAATATTTATAAACTATATAATAACAAACAGAGCAGAAAATGGAGGAAATCTATTGCAAGAAATATTTACATGGCATTATATATGGCCTCACAGATTCGTAACCATGGAAAATATTTATACAAAACCAGAGATCAATACAGGGGCCTTACGACTCTCATTTCCAAATCAATCACGACAGTAAGGGCCTCATGGCCATACCTTGAATAAAAAACATAAAATGATAAAAAATGATATTCAAGTATAGGCTAAAGAAAATATACATCATCATAATAAGGAACAAGAAAAACATGCTACGGTTTAAACATTTTCTTATAGAAAGCCCTCATGGGTCTTTACAAGATATAACCATTACAAAAGAAAAGTTGTGATAAAGTAACAACATAGGATTTATAGCCAAAATGAATACTGCATAGTAAAGGATTTATGGCCACATAATCAGTGTTGCATAAATGTGCACTATAAAATAAATTAAGACACAAATCCCTAACGGGTTCATACAAAAACTAAAATCCTTTACAATTTAAACAGTGGCATAGTCACTAGGATGAAAACCCTTTAGATTGCCAATTTACCAAAAGTATACATAGTCTATTTTATATTTCAATAAAAGAGGTTACAATATCAAAACCATCATGGGTTCTTATAGATTTAAGTAAAGAAATCATTACAGTATCAAGTTCTTTTACCAATGGAACATTACCACTTCCACATTGGCTAACAAGCGCAAAAATAATGCCTAAATCCTTAAACACACAACAAGTTTTTGGTCCACTGATCCACGAAAGGTAAGGCCATAAATCTTACCAGCTGATAGATCTTCTCAACCAGCTTTCAACCCACACCTGCGCCGCAGAGAGCAGTTCTAGTAATATCCTGCACACATATTTATCCAAGAAATTAAACAATAGTTTTTCTTTGTTATATAAACCTTGTGCAAGAGAGAAAACCAGTATTGAAAATGCAATTAAATTGTTTACCTTCTCAGCGGTCAGAATCACCCAATCACCACCAAAACAAGGACTGCAGACTCCATCAACAAATGAATCGAGCTTAGACAGGTTCATAGGGTGTCGAGGACCAAGTTTTATGGCTCCTCCATCTCTGCTCAAAGGAAAAAGAACAACAAGGTCGAACAACTAGAAGCTAAGCACAACTTTGAGAAAACAAATAACTCCAAACAAAATGATAGACTTATCCTCCAAGGTGCATTAAACCCATAGGGTTTTGCGCCATGCCCTTTTTCCTCCAACTAGAGTTTTTATTGCAAGCACATGGTCTGAGGGTGAACGAATTTATTTCTTGCCCCTTACCTGTTGTCGTCACCATCATTGCTTCACATTTCAATTCAACCATCGTATCTGTGTAAAGACTAAGCACCTTGCATAGTTCTCCACGAAGGTTTATGTAGAGCATATTATAACTAATAGTGTAGTGTCCCAAATTCATGTACATAGCATTCCCACTGTTGGAGTCTTATAGTATATGGTACATTGTAATTTGCTTGTAATATATCTTAACACGCATGATACAGTTTAGGCATTTAGTATGTACTTTGGTTAAAACCTTTGTTTGTTAAAAGATAGATATGGTATGGTATGTAATAAGAACATAAAAGATAGGTTAAGGTCTAGGTTGTTTCCCAATAGGAACACCTTTTCTTATCACTTTGTGGCATTATATCTTAGAACAGTGTTCCTTAGCACAATTTAAAGGTGACCTCACCCACTTGCACAAAGATAAAATCAAAGGTTCATGCATTAGTCCTAAGCATTAAGTAAGACCATGACCTGTCCCTTTAACAGCTCATGACTAGAACCAAACTGAAGGAAATGACAAACAATTTTATGACATATTTTTACTTTTAACAGAGCCTTTTAAGGTTGTTATTGTTACAAAGTAGTATCAACTAGAAGGTATGACGTAGTTTGACAACAGTTCACCAATAAAGCACGCTAATGATAAAAACAAACGTAGGTACTTAAATCTTGCAGTTTATTGATAAATTCATTATCATTAGGACAGAAGAATTTTGAAATATAACATATCTTGCAATTATTTCCTAGTAACACCTGGTAAATGGAATTTTTTTTTTATGAATTTAAGGAATGTTACACTGATGAAGTCATTGAAGAATAACAATTTGTTGTTTTAGATCATTTTGAAAATGAGCATGCTATTCAAAAATTTGAATTAATAGATTCAAAAATTAGGAAGAACAAAAATTATATTCTCGTTGAATCACATGCGGGGTCACTCTTTGATACACCTATTAAGATGCATGAAGAATTAAACTTAAATATTTCTCCTAATAAGGATGATAGGATACAAGCTCAACAAAATGATAATCTTGAGTTGTAGGAATATAGTGAAAACTAAATTCTTGTCTTAAATCCTTTTCAACATGTAGATGTAATTTATGAAAATACATCTTTTGAAATAACAAACTTAGAATTTTTTTATGGTAAAAATGGTGTTTCTCATATTCAAAATGTGGATGTTGCATTTGAAGTTTTTCAATAAGGTACAAATATTTTTCCTTCTATGAATGATAATAAAGATACACAGATGGTCGTTATTTCGTTGGAAAATGATATTGAGTTTAATGAAATGGAACAATGATCAATAGTTAAAAATGAAGGAAACTTACTCTTTTTGTTGATCAACGAGAGGTGATAGTTCATGGTCTTGAGGAACCGTTTGTAAGTCTATTGGAATCATCGGTAGAAATGGATTTGACTATGTTGATAAACCATGAAGATATTTTTAGATGTTGTGTTGAGTTTCTATCTTTAAGATTTTTCAATCTGTGTGAGGAAAGTAAAATCAGTTACCATTCAAGTGGTCGTTTACTTGAATGGTTGCATTGGATCTCTATTATTACATAATTTTTAATTTGTTTTAGGAGGTTAGAGTAGGAGTGTGTATAATAAGCTTGAATATCAAGCATCTTTTTTAGTTTGGTTTGCAGTTTCAGTTTGATTTTAGCAGTGAGAAGTTTGGTTTTACTTTGAATTTCCATCTTGTACAAAGGATAAAGTATTTTTGGTTTGGTTTTAAACAATTGATTTTGAGTACAGATTTCAGTCAACACTTTGGATTTCAGTAAGGTTACAAAGTTTGCAGAGTTTGGAATAGGTTATGGATTAAGGGTTTGGAATAGTTCAATGTATTAGGCACCTGATCTACAGGTTCTTTCCTACCTCACAAGGACAATAGAATCCCCATTGGAAGCAATGTTACCACGTGTCAATTTTAAAAATTTGACTCATTTTGGTCACTTACTAATTTTCCATTAGCTTCATCAAATCCCTTTATCCTTATGTCATCCTTACATTCAGTTTTTTAATTTTTTTCCCATCTTGGTCAATTTCCCCATTTTGACATTAATCTCAACTCATATATTTGAGTTTGTTGACCTTTTTATTTTATCCAAATTACCTTGCAAAATTATTTTATATATAGATTATTTAATAATTTATTTTATTTTAAATATAAAATCCTTATATTTGAGAAATAAATACTAAAAATATTTATATTTAAATTAAAAATAAAAATAAAAATCTATTATAAAAGGATTTTCATTCCTCCACATTAAAATTCCACTTACATTAACCCACCATTCATATCTTGTTCACAAATAAAAAATTAAATTATTATTAATATAATAATTTTATATTTAAATATTAATATTAATATTTAAAACCAAAGTAATATGGTCTTGGCACAAACCTCAATGAATATTAAATTAATACTTGGAAAATTCAAAAGTTTTGAATAAAGAGTGGATATCTATTTTGATGAGAGAAATGGTTTAATAGTTAATGAATTATGGCCCAAGGCAAATTTTACAAAGGTTTTCACTTTTCACCACGTGTCACTCCCATATTCATTTCGTGGGAGTTAAACGCTTTTCCAAACCACTCTCGAGGTCAGGAATGAAATATATTTAATAAAACTCTTATGCCTGTGAAATAAATATTCTCCATATTTTATAAAATCAAAACCACGGGAAGCAAACCAGTGGATGGTAGAACATAAAAATGTTTATGAATTTTCATTTATTTTAGGAAATCGTTTTGAAATTTATTGTATGAAATCTATAAACAATTAAATGCAAAACCAATGAAGCATTATAAGACATGGCTTTAAATGGTTTTAAATGGAAGATGTGGATTTCCAAAACCAAGGTTGGAATTAATTTTAATGACTATTTTAAATAATCCTAAATATTTCAAAATGGATATTTATAAGTGGATATAGAAAACTTTGGGAAATGATATGGAAAAAAATTTGTTTCCAAATATTTATGAGACGGATAAGGAAAATCAAATTTGGCTCAAGAATATATTTCCATATTTGGATAGCAAGCATATTTTGTGCAGAGATTTGAGACATACAATTAGATGGAATCCACTGTAGACAAGATTCATCATTCTAGGAATGTAGTCAACAACAAAAGGACATCTAATGCAAGATGGAAGACATGCCCACATTTTTAGGTACTAAATTAAGACATAAGCTCATCTCCAAAACACTTGGGAGATAGAAGACACGTGGCAACTTCAAGAACTCAAATTGGCAGATAGAAGATCATCCAAATTCCTCCAACAACTCAACAACTCGACACAAGTGCAACCATTCAAATTTGGTTTATTTTTAGAATATTAATTCGTTTTAATTCCTAGAAGTTAGTTTTTGGTTCCTAAAAGCTAGTAACAAATTGAGCTTGTAGTTTAAATTTAGGCAATGTTTTGTGAAGTATCAGGGGGTTTGTAAGGGAACAAGTAGGCAAATCTTTGGTTGTTGTTTTAGGCTAATGCTAACTAATCAATGAAGTACACATCTATTTATTTTCAGGGCTTCATGTGTTAATGTTTTCTAGTGATGTGATTACTTCTTGTTAATGGTTTTCATTATTGTAGTTGCTCATTTATGTGTTTAGTCTTCAAATGTTTAAATGGAGAAAATGGTTCAGAATTCATGACATATGCTCTGAATTGTAACAATTAAACATTCAATTTCTTCATCTAAAAGTTAACCATGAAATTCATCCTCATTTAATGCTTCATGATTGATGGATTATTTATCATCATTCTTCCACCATACTACAAGAATAGTAATAACCAGAGAGCATTAGCTATATTTCCCTTGCCTCAAGAGTAAAAAATGTAAATAACCAATATTGATCACTTTGATTTATCCTTAGCCCATTGATTCAATGCCCAATGGTCTTCTCTTACCGTATCAACCATAATCAAATTGAAATCCGTTTTCACAAAAAATCTAGCCATTGTTCTTCATTAAATAACTGGCTACTATAATGATCTTGAGTGACTGAGTTATAAGAGAGAGACCTCACTGGGTTGGAAGGTCTAGCTTCCATCCCTAAATCTTGGTTTGTCGTTACCATAAGATTTCCTTGATACAACATAAAGAATATTTCAAGTGATAACATTTTTGCATTATTGCCGAGGAATGAAAGTTGAATCTTCCCTGGGAGAAATGTCAAAGACTAGATATGATTTTTGAAGGTGGACAGAAGTCAGGCACAAGAAGCTTGGACATCATTCACTAGACGACTCCACTATCAGTAGAATTTAGAAATAAAAGTTTCACAAGCGACTGAACTATCTCAAAATGGATTCACAATCTGCAAGGTATGCTCCTATGAATCGTGCTCATATTCCTTTCTTTCCAAATCACCTTCCCCATATAGATTAGCAAATATATTTTCCAAAATTCAGAGACCAGGAAGGAGATGTTGCTGGTCTTCATTTGGTTAAGTTTCATATGCACATACATAAATTAAGTATTGAATTTCATGAATATTGTCCGATGAAAGTATTTATGGTAAATTTAGAAGAAAAGGAAATATCATGGTATGAAAAGTTACAAGTTACTAGTTTTTATTCCCTAGAAGATTTTCATTCAGTATTCTATGAAAATTATAAGGAAAGTTGCCCATCTTTATCACTCTTTGAAAATTGTTGTCAAGTAAATTTTTAAAACTTTATTAACACATGGAAAATGAAGAAAACCAGGAACTTAGTGATCATATTCCAATACTTTCCTGTGAAATTGATGTGGTGATTCAACTATATTTATAAATTTCAACAGAACAAGAGAAGAATACAGACAATCAATCAATATGTTTTGCAGTACATTTATCTTCTAATGAAGTCAATGAAGAAGAAGAATTTGTTTTTTAGATCATTTTGAAAATGAAGATGCTATTTGGAAATTTTAATTGATAGATTCAAAAATTATGAAGAACCAAAATGTTTTATCTTATTGAATCACATGTGGGGTGACTCTTTTATACAAATGTTAATATGCATGAAGAGTTAAACATAACTATTTTTCCTGACAAGGATGATAGGCTATGAGCTCAACAAAATGATAATCTTGAGTTGTAAGAAAATAGTGAAAAAGGAATTCTTGTCTTAAATCATTTTTTGACATGTAGATGTAATTTATGAGAATACATCTTTTGAAATAGCAAACTCAGAATTTTTTGTTGGTCAAAAGGGGATTTCTCATATTCAAAAGGTGGCTATTGGATTTGAAGTTTTCCAAGAATGACAAATATTTTTCTCTCTATGAATGATAAGGAAGATAAACAGATGGTTGTTATTTCCTTGGAAAATGATATTGAGTTTATTGAAGTGGAACAACAACGAGTAGTTCAAAATGAAGGAAACTTTACTATTTTTTGTTGATCAAGGAGAGGTAATAGTTCATGGTACTAAGTATCCTTTTGTAAGTCTATTCGAATGATCAATAGAAATGGATTTGATGGTGTTCATAAACCATGGAGATATTTTTAGATGTTGTGTTGAGTTTCTATCTTTCTGATTTTTCATTTTCCTTGAGAAAAGTAAAAGCATAAATTAGTCAAGTGGCCATTTACTTGATTGTATGCAATGGATCTCTATTGTCACATAATTGCGCCATTGTTTCAGCATGTTAGAGTAAGAGTGTGTATAATAATCTTGAATATCAAGCATCCTTTTTAGTTTAGTTTGAAATTCTAGTTTGAATTTAGCAGTGAGCAATTTGGTTTTATTTTGAGTTTCCATCTTGTACAAAGGATGAAGTAGTTTTGGTTTGGTTTTCAGTAGTTTATTTTCAGTATAGATTTCAATCTGCACTTTGTATTTCAGTAAGGTTGCAAAGTTTCCATAGTTTGGAATGGGTTGCAGTTTAATGTTTTGGAACAGTTCATTAGATAATGCACTTGATCTATAGGTTCTTTTCTACCTCATAGGGAAGATAGAATCCCCATTAGATCCAATGTTACCCCATGTCAAATTTAAAAATTCGACCCATTTTGGCCACTCACTAATTTTTCATCAGCTTCATCAAATCCCTTTGTCCTTATGTCATCCTTACATTCAGTTTTTAGATATTTTTCCCATCTTGGTCAACTTCCCCATTGCCTCATCCCTTCACATTAATATCGCCATTAATTTGCTTTTGTTGAACTTTTTATTTTATCCAATTACCTTGCCACAATTATTTTATATATAAAGTTTTTAATAATTTTTTTTATTTTACATATAAAGTCATTATCTAATTGTAATGTCCCGGATTTGACCCCGTTACATTAGATGTATATGATGTATAAATTGTAAATGATCAGGGTGTGGAGCTAAAGGGCCAAGGCCCCACCATTGATCGGTTATGTTATGTTTTGGATTTGAATTGTCACCGATGGTATATCAGGGCATGTGGCATATATTATGATGGTCATCATGTAAATATGCATCTATAATTAAAAATGAACTCGACCAGCTACGATCGCGGAAACTAAAATGAGAAAGGGGCATGATTTTCACAAGGATAGGGGTGGGGGAAATTGTCAACCTTGGCCAATGAGAGAAAAACCCATATGTCTTCTTCCTTTGTTTTATTCCAACCACTTTCATTAAGAAAGGATGCTAGTGGTTGAGGCAGTTATGGTCTTGGAAGTGAGGTGGCAGGACTGTTAGTCCTCACCCACACACACACTCTACCCACGATTTTGTTGTTCATCCTCTCACGTAGATCTTCTTCTCTCCACGACTGTGCGGAAGGCTCACGCACTTCTAATTTTCGCGTCCTTCCTGTTGTTTTTTCATCCACGGACAAAAACGGAGTTGTTTTTCCTCATGCAGGACCTCCATTGTCTGTTCATTCCTCACAGGGTCGGATTGTTTTCCACGCACAGTATTTTCCTGGTTTTTATCCACGTATTTTTCCTCTGTGGATCTACGGATGGTTTGGCTGTATTCTTCCCTCATGGACTGATTCGTGGGTCCTGCGTTGTCGTTTTCATTCACGCCCAGGATGGGGAACTATAATCTCTTTCCCAGCATGGTCTATGTATGTTTTCCCGGTGACTTCATTGCCCAAGGACGGGTTGAGTTTTCCCCACATTGTGAGCCGCGTCCACTGATGCATTTCGGGGGCTATTAATTTCCCCAGGCCATGAGCTGTGTTTGCTGTTACATTTGGGGACTGCTGTAGATGGTTTGAATTTGTTTTCCCTGGTTTAAGCTGTGATAGCTAAATTGATTTCCTGAGTGCAATGGTTGGTCTTCAGACTGTATTGGGAGCAGGGATGGGGGCTTAGTTTTGCTTGATAAACCTGGTGGCTGGAAACCACACAGATAGAGCTAGAGGGCTGACCTTCTTCTCCATCACCCCTGAATAGCACTGGAAGGGAATGCAAGGCCTGAGGGACTGTGTAGTAGAGAAGGGACTGATTCCTTGTGTTGCACTACTACATTTCGACCAAAAATCCAATGGCCATATTGTCAGATTTTCGACACTTCCCTGTCACATTTACGACACTATGATTTTTTTTTAAGCATCGGTGGAGTGTCGTCGGTTATCCGACATCTGTCTAATCCGTCGGTTAAGTGACACCTCAGTTTACCGTCGGTTATATGCAAGCGTCGGTTAAGTGACATGACGAACCGTCGGTTAAGCAACGGAGATAAAGAATAAGCGTCGGTTAACCGACATGAAGAACCGTGGGTTAAGCGACGGAGATAACGATTAAGCGTTGGATAAGCGACATGAAGAACCGTCGCGTAAACGATGGCTATAAAGAGTAAGAGTCAGATAAGCAACATGAAGAACCGTCGCTTAAGAGACGGATATAAAGAGTAGGCGTCGGATAAGCGACATGGAGAACCGTCGCTTAAGTGACGGCAATGAATTTTTATTTTTTTTTTAAATATTTGCAAATTGGGTATACAAAGAAGCCAGAACGATACTCGTTTGCTCGACCATCTGGACAGTTTCAGAGCATAGCATTTAGTCCAAAAAACAATTTACAATTGTTGAAATTGTAGAGTTGCTGAAATTGCAATTTCCAGGCTAGATTTTGGTTGGATTTGGGGAAAAAGAAGCCAGAAAAATGGGGTGATTTGATGCTCCATTATCCCATGCAATAAGGTATGATTGATATCATTAAATAAGTGAGGATTACAAAGTTATTTTCTCATTGGTGAACATCCAACTAAATATGATATCTAGAAGAATTGTTTGTTGCAGGTGGTAGCAGAGATTTCAATACAATGCATATGAATAAATTTGATAGCAGATGAAATAGATTGTCCCAGGATGATACTAGATATGAAACTACTAATGAAGGTGAAAAACATTGAATATACAAATTTTAGGTGTTGAAATTACAACAAAGAGACAAGTATACTGCAAGAAAAATGAACATATAACATCATGCCAATAACAATCATAGTGAGGCTTTCCCAAGTCTAATAATTAAATGATTCCAGTGGGCATAACTACAGTGGGATCAAAAGGATAAGGCGTGGACAATTTTATATGCAAAACCAAAGTAACAAAAGAAACAGACCAGAAGTGTGAAGCTTAAACATGGAAGCCACAATAAAGGATTTATGCAAGTGTATCAACTAATCTAAATCAAAAATATTTACTGATAAGAAATGAATTTCAAGTCTGAGACTTCAATAACCCTTGTTGTTTGCACAGGTCAATTCAATAGGCTTTGACTGAATGTCAAGCACCATATCCATGACTGGACTGAATTTGTTGATATTTGACCTTACACATTAGATATGCTCTTATAGGAGTTGCACTCGCATTCCTTTGACCTATCTAGGGTTGAACTATCTTATCTTATCTACCTTCAGTGGAGACAACATTAGCTCATCAATTGCAAGATCTGGATCTGCCCCAAGGAATATGGGAGCTGAAGAACACTGATAGCAAAATGGCAGAAATCATGTGTTGAACTGTATCAGCTGCCTTGTGAATCCATTTTTTCATTTCAGTCACTGGCATCCTTGTAGTTTGTCGCCAATACTCCTCTTTTGGCTCTGCATAAGTTGCTTTGTAAATTTAACCTTGTTTGTGTTGTACCTGTATCGTTAGTTGTAAATCCAGTGTATTTGGAATTTCTCTTCACACTATAGTCGAGACTTCGCATGAAACATCATCATGTCTAGTGCCTCACCCAAATTTGGTTAAAATCCCAAATAGAAAACAGTTAAGTCCACAATGTACTAACTGTCATTTTAAAAAAGACTAGAAAGTCCGGCAATGACACTGTCCTAATCACTAAAGTTTTAAATGTGGCATTGGGGTTCTATATTGTCTACTGCAAACTTAATATTAACCATTATCATAAATGTTCCTATAACCTTTGTTACTTTTACAAGTGTTTCCTGTCAATACGTGCAAACAGCACCTGGGCCTGTTATGGGAATTTTTTACAATAACGCTAGTACTTCTTACACTGACAGGAGCAGAGGCAGAGCTGCAAAAATTGCTTTAAGTGAACCTAGGTTTGGAAAATTCAAAATATTGTACTACTCTGTATCAGAAGTGCGTAGCCAATAGCATTTTTGAGCTTACACAAATCACTAAGACCATCTGAGACTCATCTTCCAAAGGCTTGATACAAGGATATGTTTAAAAGGAACAAATGTTCACAAAATGACAAGACATGGCCATGAAGAACATTAAATTCCAAAGGTAGATTGCAAGAACCCAACAATGCAAGAAGTTGATGTCAACAGAAGTGAAAAAAATGCCAAGTCCAAGACAACATGTACAATTTGATTATAGAAAATCACAACAGAAAAAAGCTCATCTTGCATAGGATTGATACAAGTATACTTTTAAAAGTAACAATTGTTCACAAATCAACAGAACCTGAACTTCCAAAAGTAGATCATGAGAACCAAAAGAATGTAAATCAACATTACAAGAGATTGATGTCCACAAAGGTGACAAAATGTGATGTTGTTGATGTCATGTCCCAATGACGAGTAACAGCCAATGACATGTAGTGTATTATCTCTTCCAATGATGGTTGGTGCAGTAGCTCATTTTTGTATTTTTCACATGTCATTTCAACAATCTTGAAAATATCCAGATAGGAAATTCTGCAAAAAGAAACAAACAGAAATTTTAGACAGAAAAGGCAACGTTAGCTCACCTCTTCTGTAACTTCATTTCAATGTCCATTTACATGTAGAAAGTATGTTATCAACTTGTTACACAGAAATTTGCAACTTTCCATGCCTGTCTTCCATGTAATAGAAAATTGACTACTAAATCAACAGGAATGATGGATTACCATTTCGAATCAATTAATGATGGTTGGCTGGAAAGATAGGCTGGTGTACTAAGTATATTGAAAGTTGAAACATGGATCATTTTCCAGGGAAACTATACAGATTAAAAAACTAAAAATCCTTGCATATGAACTTTTCAAAAGAGTTGGTTTTATGGTCAGCATGCATACTTTCTAATCCCAGTATAAGACTCGCAAAATATATTAACAAGGAAACACACCTTTCATCAATAAATAACTCGACAGCCTTCTCATTTGCTACACTAAGGACTCCAGTCATGGTTCCTCCTGCTCTACCAGCAGAAAAGAAAGATCCATTGAAGGATATTTTACACAATCTGGAGCTTTGAAGGTTAATGAGCCCAACCTGCATAAAAACATATAATGCTTCACTAATCCATGACACATCGAACCAGTATGTGTGTACAGATTTACAGGCCACTCAGCAAAAGAGACAATAGAATACAATTGTAACTATGTTAAATCATTAACAATTCAAATTTCCGGAAAAACAGTTTCTCATAACCAGTCCTTTCCATTCTAATCAGAAATACAAGCAAACCAGCTTATTAGTAAGAATACATACTTGCAAAGATCAAGTCGTGGCCAGGTTATCTCCGAGCATGATATTATTTCAGGCCATGACATTGTATACAATATTGGCAATCGCATATCTGGCAAACCCAGTTGAGCCAAAGTAGAGGAATCATGGTAAATAAAAGCAGCCAAAACTCCATCAGAAAAGCATTTGGTGTTGACAAAAACAAGAAGCAGATCCTGAACACAAGTACATTTGCTAGACAACATATCCTACCTGTGTCTCAACCATTGAATGAATTATCGATTGTGGGTGGATCATAATCTCAATATTGTCATAGTCAACTCCATAAAGGTATTGTGCTTCTATTACCTCAAGACCCTGAGAACAAATAACATTTCCGATACCAGATATTCAGATTTGGAAAGGAAAACAACTCAATAAAGCATTAAGGTTAATAAAGAGAAATAAAACAATGAAAAATTACAAAGCAATGATGCCATACCTTATTAAACAAGGTGGCAGAGTCAATGGTGATTTTTTTCCCCATATTCCAGTTAGGGTGCTTTAGAGCATCAACAACTTTTACCTCCTTCAATTTCTCCACCGGCCAATCCCTAAAGACAGAAAATGCCACTAAAGCATCAACTCACTTGCCTTTGGATACATTCTATGGCAACCGCTTCCTAAAATGTCTCAGCTTCCTTTCTCAGAGACAAAGTCACAACCAGAGCCATACACAACAGATAAAGTCAATCACAGCTGATTCTACATCCCAGCTGCAGTCTAAATCAGAGGATATCAACTCAGTTCTTGCAAATTACTGAAGGCAACTTTCTAGAAGTTGAAATATTACAATAATTTTAGTCAATCGTTTTATCGCTTCCCTTCAATATATGCGATTAAAAATGCAAGTATCCTAGAAGGCTGGCAGCTAGTTTTGTAATGTTTTTCAAGAATTCAAGCAGCTCGTGGCTTGGAAGATTTAGAACATGATGTGGTGACCAATCACCAGAAAAAGCAGTAGTGGGACTGGAAACTTAGTAAACAATTTAGAGCATCTACCCAATCTTATGGAAGGCATCATAACTTATGACCCTCCCTAGTAATGTAATAAAGGCCTAAGGGTCCATTAGTGGTAAGGTTGGTACATGTATGGTGACTGATTAATGTAAGGTGGCCTAATCATTTAGAAAGACCCACTATGCTACTAAATAAGTCCCCCCATATTAGTCATTAAATTAAGATTCTAATTAATGTAAGTTGGCCTAATCATTACAAAAGACCCACTATGTTATTAAATAATGTCCACCATATTAGTCATGAGCTTATACTTGAAATATATTGTTTTGTACTTGGCTGGATCACTCTATCACATTTCAAAGTTGCAGACATGGAGATTCTGAAGATCAATCAGGTAAGCATTCTTTTCTGCGGAATGGGGTAGAAGCATTGTGGAAGAAACTCATTCTTATTTTCATAAAACATCCTTTCTCATTTCCCAGATCAATCATTTACTAATTGCAAATGTCCCAAGGCCTAGTTCTCAATGGTTTGTCAATAATGTTATATGAGGCTTAGAGTCCCATTGACCTGTTTTGGTCTTTAGTGCACACTAATATGATTTTTATTTCATTCTTTCTGTAAGGAATCCATTCAGTAGATCTGGAAATAATCAAATATAACATGATGTTTGCCAAGTTTGTTCAATGCTCACACCATTCTTAGAAGGAAAGGTCATTTCACATCATGGTTGTTGTGATCATGACGTAGTTACTTTTCCACCAGCACAACGTGTTATATAAGGTTTCTAGATTCTTTTGCAAAATTGTGATCCTACCGTAAAACCCACAAGTGAGTGGACAAGGATTTTATTGTCCTGTGATACGAAAACATTTTCTAATGACATCAGACAAGATGATATTATGAATCCTGGTGAGGTTGCTATCATTGGGAGTTACGCCCTTGATTTGCATGTTTTGAAAATTTTGGATGATTTTTCAAGTTTTGCAAAGTAGTCAAAACAGTTGGGCTGTTCCATTACAATTTGAAATGGAGATGTCTTATAAATATATGAGATCGTAGATGTAAGAAAAACTGAAATTATTTTGACTCATAAACATAATGAATGCGTGTATGTATAATAGATTACAGAACTAGTAAGCAATCCGATAATACTATTATCATTATTTTGTTCTTTTCCTGCCTTCTAAAAAATTTCTAATTAATATCCTGTATGCTACACCATACTTTGTAATTAATATACTGTAGGCTACAACATACTTTGAAATTGGCGGTGGCCATGTATACTATCCTTTCTAGTTTCTAACAACATTGTTAAGTACGTTTTTCATTTTATTATATTCATGGATCAGTCTGTTTTTTTCTTTTTTTGGGGGGGGGAAGAAAGACAAAATTTCTTATAACTCAGTTTCCAAATGGGTTGCCCTGTTGTCAAATTGATCACTCTGTTGACCTTACTTCATGTCCAGAACACACAAATCCATCATGTCAATAGCCCAAAGATAGCAGCAACTGCATTATAACTCTACATGTCTACCTGGCAAGTTTTTCCATAAATCAACATGTCTACCTTGCAAGATTTTCCATAAATTGACATCAAAATAGAGAAGGCTTTCTGATCTGGAAAATAAAAGTCTTTCTAATCTAGAGACTCCATCACAGACACCCAGTTGATTTCTGGAGCCTGCAAAGTAACCACCACTGTTGAAAATTTCTCACTAAAAGTAACTTCAGATTTCAATAGATACAGCTAACTGAATACAATGATTGAGATGAGGTGAATGGCAGAACACTCACCAGTTGTTTGATAGAATCCAATAGAACGTCAATATTCCAAGATGATAACCATGACGAGTCAGTTATGGAACTATTAAACATTGAAGTATAAAACGTTGAATGTGTGCCATGGGCATCCTCAAGGCCTGTATGAGTGCGCAAAACCATGCTAATTATCTTGGACACAATCTCCTCCTTCAGTGGAGAAAAAAATGACAAAATATCTTTACAGTGTGAAACATCAATTGTACATCCATATCCAAGCTCCTCCATTATGTTTGCAACATCAGTTGCCTCTTCTAACTGGGTCAAAATATCATCAAAGACTAGACCAGTGCTTGTAGAGAGAGATTCAAAACTCCTGCAACACAAAATTGGCATGGAAATGAAGAAACATGCACACAATGCTGACAAAAGCAAAAGATATACCTTTGCTCCCGTCAAGGCCACGATCCTACCTAGCTATAAATTGTTAAGTCGTAACTATTAACACAGCACTGGATGAAAAAACTATTTAAAGAATGTGCATACCTCAAGGAATTAACAACATTCACTTCATTTGTAAATAATAGAGTCAGTAACAGTGGCGTTTGGGCTTTGGGTTGCAACAAAGATAATGCCTTGAGGAAAGTGGGCACATGCTTTGATAATCCTTCACTCTGATAATCCAAACTACTTCTAGGCAAAGAAGATCAGAAAAAAAAAAAAAAAAAAACACTTGGTGGAAGGACTATAAGGTCAATCAACATTGGATGGAACCAATCTTGGATCAAGCTGATCCAAGGCCCCTTGATCCTGAAAATGTTTAAGTTCCACCTCCCACTAGGAGTGGCATTGATTCTGGCATTATTAAGGGAAGTGCCATAAATAATGTTGTCACAAATACGTCTGCCTTGTAGCCATTGGTATTTCCACCTGGAAATCACCGAAGGGATATGTTGGATCAGATGGAAAATGGATTAGAATCAAACCCTTTTCTAAGTTGAATGGTGAGAAGGCATTCAAAATCATCAAAAAAACTGCCAGCTTCAAAGAAGTCTGCTTTGGGGTTTGCTGATAAAAGATGGATTGAAATAAAAGGGAAAAAAAAGAAGTAAAAGAAGGGCAGCCTAAATGAGCTATTTTTACATATCGACATTTTTTGTCATAACTAAATGAGCTATTTTGGATGTGAACTCATTATTTTGTTGAGTAATAGGCAAATTCATGATCCTAGGCTAGGCCCTTTGGATATTAATTGTTTCATTGTACAAGGTCACTTGTGTTAAATAAGGCCTGATTAGATCAAATAAGATAACATAATTTTATTCATGTCCATGAATGACCAAAGAAGTCGGTCTATGCAGCTAAAAAGTATATTAGTAGTGATAAATAATGAGAGTGCCAACTCAATTCCTAATAGCTAAAAGCTAAAAGAGTAAGGAAAGAAGCTACATATTAACATGAAATTAAAAGGAAAAAGTATATGACTATATCTATCAGTACAATGTAGAGTGGCCTGCTCCACAGTCACAGTCTAAGTAGAGATAGAGGCAGAAGTGGAAGAAGGAGAAGAAGAAACATAAGGACACGCAAAGGGTGAATAAAATAGAGAAAAATCTAGGCCCCATGTCTACTGCAGAAACGGTGCCTATGATATCCTGAGAAGAATAATCAGGGCGGAGAGAGCCTGCCTAGATAATCTTGGGAGGAAAATTGGAGCAATCAAATGAAACTCTCCTAATACTCGAGGTTAAGTGGAGAAGCCTTGAAGGAGAAATCTCAGGGGGATTCATATTGCTATGATTTATCTTTTCCACACCAATAATCAAACCATAACAGTACCCGGGCTGTTATAAAAGCTAGCAACAAACAGGCACACTAATAAATGAACATTAATCTACAACACTTTCATGAAATATGTAAAAATGCATTTATATTAATTTAAGAGCAAATATGGTAACTACAGGACGTGGAATTACAGTATGCATAGAAGTATCATGCTAAGTATTTTGGTCTCAGTTAAGTGCAGAGAAAACTTATCCAATACAAGGATACAAAAAACTTCAAGCTCACGAATACATGCCACTCCACCATTACATCCAAGAATAAGCATAACACCACAAGGTAAAACTTCAAATGAGTTGAGATCCAAAATCTTGTAAAAAAGTTAATATACACACCTCGATATTTTTATTCCAATTTCCTCTTAATCACTGCAGTAATGAAATCACAAAACTTAGAAACTATTATGTAAGATAGAAACATTCAAATACTACAACTATGATCTGAAACAATTTCACAGAACATGTTAAAGTACATCAACAGCTTGAGTGGGCCTAATGGTTAAGAACATGTGTTTTGCTCCCTGGAGGAGCACATGTTCACACT
>LPNX010988801.1:694445-754955 GCA_001517045.1 Pseudotsuga menziesii
TTGTCTATTACAGAGGCATTCAACAATGGTGCTGACTAAAAAGTGCATGGTAAGGTAAATGTTAATGCTTCTGGCAATGCATATGCCAGCATGTAATTTCATCTATCATAGAGGAATCCAACAATGGTGCTTCCAGAAGAACCCCAGAGATTCATCCTGGAGGTCTTCCACCAGGTAATGAGCCAAACCCTTTTATCCATGTTACTATTTATGTTTCTAAATAAAGGAATTAATTGCAATAAGTACAATCAGTACACACTACTTGGATATTTCATTGGCTGCACCCATCAAGAGGCCATTATAAACTCATGCATGAAGGCGGGCTGAGAGCTGCGTGGTTGGAACTGCCAGACTAACATCCCATTGACACAACACTCTAGAAATATGTGGAGAAACTTGGCACTAGGTGAAACTCTGGTGGGAGCTACAGATGAATAATTTATATGTTTTAAGAATGATTAGATTGGCTCAATGAGTGAAAGCCGATTTGCTTGATAAACAAGGGAATGGACTTGTGAAGAACAGAAGTATATCACCCAATGTGAGGACAAGACTTCAAAGACAGTAAGATAAGGATGAAGTAGCTTCAGTTTATTGGCTTCAAATAGGTGATATCCCAACCAAAGACTTATTGAAATGTTCACCTATAAGGAAGGCCCTAAGAAGGCTATGCAAACCTGTGCTGACCATCCCACAAGTGATAAAAGCTAACTCACATACAACATTTAGCCACCAGTCATTGATACCAGCTGGACGAGCTGTCAGTGCCTCTTTCAAAGATGGTTGATGGCAAGTCACTAGGATAAGATTGTTAAATTTGGAACAACAATTCACATCATTCAAGTTTTCAAATATCTGAAGATCGACCTCCTTCCACAGGAGGTGCGTAATTTTCTCCTTCTGGACAGGAATCTCTATCTAGTTTTGTATCTTGATTGCTTCGATCAGTGCTTTTGTATTCAACATACCCAGGCACCTTATTCGAAGGGAATTTGTGTTGAAGTTCCAAGTTTCTACCTTCTGCATCGAAACTCCTTGGCATACCTTTGTCATGACTAGAACGGGAGTCTCTATCAGTCCTAACACTCTCAATTGATTTGATTGGAAATTTACTTATTTCTCTATGTTCTCCATTGTGAATAAAGTTCTACCCGTCAATAATTGGTCCACATGCTTCAACTTTCACATGATATTTTGAAGAAAAATTGTTTCTCCTAGCTCCCTTCAAGTCACAAGGGTAACTAGACTTTGAATGATTACTATTCAAGGAAGCTACCATTTCTGCAGAATTCTTCCCCTCAGGATTCAGACAAACACTGTCCATGCACAATGGACTAGATCTTTGAGAACTATAATCACTGGCTCCATTCATAGATGCATGGCTAACAGTGTTGCCATCAAAAGGAAATGACATTTGGGTGGACAAGCCATCTAAATTGCATGTTTTTGCGGACTGATTTTCAGTATCACAATTTGAATTGAGATGAACAGAACCCTGTGCACTTAGATTTGGGGATAGATCCTGATTATTACCATTGTTTCATAATATTGAACAGCTATCTCTCTTATAGGGTAAATCCTTTTTAGCAAACATATCACGCATTTTGTTTATTTCTTGAACTAGACCAAAAGGAGAGTGGTAATGAGCTGAGTTATTTTCTAGAAAATGTGGTGGTGAAAGGCCTGGAACAGGAGGCTCTGGTTCCAGTATATTAGTTCTCTAGCAATGTAGCATATACTATTTTGGAGAATATATTGCCATGGGTATTGAAAGAAACTTATCAGAATATCGGAGAATATTAGAAAATATTGTTAGAAGGCAACCTGAAAAACTCTGAAAACTTTCTAGGTGAACCAAAATCCTGGTTTTGGAAGAAAATGGCCCATATACGCTGAAAACTTAATGTGAAATAGCAAAAAATTTTAAAAGAGGAAATAGAAAGGACCTGGTAACAAGCTTAGCTAAACGCCCCACCAACATCATTCACCAGAATCGTAGACCCTACATTGATAATGTGTAGCCGTTGGAGAAACCCCACCCTGTCAAATCTGCCAAAATCGTAGAACAGGCTTATCTAAACGCCCCACCAACATCATTCACCAAAATCGTAGACCCTGCATTGATAATGTGCAGCTGTTGGAGAAACCCCACCCTGTCAAATCTGCGAGTAGGTAGGCATAGGTGAACAAACCCCAAGCCATCGAATCTAGGAGTAGGCAAGTGTAGGTGAGAAAACCCCAGTCCATTGGATCGATGAGTAGGTGTGCTAATTCTGAAAACCCCAATCACCCAAGTCGATTATGGTCCGAAGAGGGCATGAAATACAACCAACATTCCATGGATGGTGCCACCACCATGGGTCCTTTCATCAAAACAATAACCTTGAATTCCAGCAATGCTAAAACGTTGAGGGAAAAAAGGTATTGATGGGATGCAGAATGGAAAACTAGCGAATTAAGAAAAAATAGAATAATATCATTCACAAATGACAAGTGACTCAATTACTCATTACTCATAATTTAATATTTAGAAATTATAATATTTAGAAATAATATATTCAATCATAATATTTAGAAATAATAATTTAATGACAGTCACAAGAATATGAGAGGTATTAATCAAGTGCATACCTTCCAAGTATGAGTTGATAGCCTTGCGAATCAATCTTACCTTGGGGAACACAAACTATTTCATAGATATCACCATTGAAATAAGAGGCTTGAGGTGAACAACTATCACCTTTGAAATTATCTTATATATGGAATTCCAAAGTGATAATGGTATGAAATATTTGAATTTCATAGGCCCCAATCCACCTTTGGGATGGATTCTAGGAATATTGAATTTAAACTAGTATGCATCGTCCTAGTCATCTAAACTTCCTCCTCCACCTTTAATAGATCACCACCAATTATTTCTAAGAAGTCGAATCCACATAAAACTTAGTTGGTCACCCATATGACCCTAGAATCTTATCCATTTGGAAATATTAGAGGAAGGAACACAATTATTCCTTTGTCACTAGTTGAACTTTATTCCTAAAGGATTCATCTAATTACAAAGGGACTTATTTTCCTTCCTCGAATATGGTCAATGCATTACAACCCACCCCCACCACACAACACCTCATACTAGTACACATATCTCACTCTAGGCGCCATCGCTTAAGCGACGCTTATGAGGATATCTGTCGCTTAAGCGACGCTTATGAGACTAGCCGTCGCTTAAGCGACACTTATGGCCACATTTTCAAAAAAAAAATTATCTTTGTGAATTTTGGTAGGTTTAAAAAAAGAAATCCATGCGCCGTCGGATTTTGGATCAAAATGTAGTAGTGTTGGGTGTGTTTGGGTGTCTTAGAGGTCAGGCTAGTTCTGGTGTAGGTGTTCTTGGCTCTGTAATGAGCTCACCAGCTTAGCATTGAGCCTTTCCCAACTCCTTGATGGCCTGATAAACCCAACTTTGTTGGCTTGGTTGTGTGTTTTTGTGTATCCTTGGCTACGTGTAAGCCTGTTGTTCCCTTATTCCTTGGAGAATCATGCCCAGCTCGGGGGTGGCAGCGTTGCTGAGAGATTAAGGAGCACGCTGGCCTATGGTTGGGTGGAACGTTGCAGCAATGTAGCTGGTTACGGAATGAATTCATCTTAAGATAAGTAGTCTTGTCCATTTTTACTTTTGCAACTATATTTACTGTTAATGAATGTAATGAACATGTCGAATGCTTGTAGAAATGTATGTGGTTTCTGCTGTGTATGACAAATGAATGGAATATGTGCATGTTTCACTGTAATGCATTTCCCTGCAGCATTCTGTTTATGCAATTTTTATCATGTACGTGTTCATGGGGCTCTTAGCCCGCTGTGATTAAAGTTTGGGTCGCGTCCTCTACGCTGGTCGAAGGCATGGGGACGTGACAGTATGGTATCAGAGCTCATGTTGCAACATGGGCCTGCATGAGCCTTGAAGGATTGCAGTGACAGAGGTAGCGTTTCTTCTACCCAGTAGCAAGCAGTGGAAGACTGTAAAAATTCAAAAATTTTGTTGAAGTGTTGAATAGTCGGGCCATTAGCAGAATTGACTTCCGTCGTTGCAGAAGGGTTAGCGGTTTCCCGTCCGCCGTTGCGGAAGTCCAAACCGTTAAGTCTTCTGACGGGGAAGAATTTAGAAAATGGTCCAAGTGTTGGAACAGTCGGAAGAGCCAGCGGAAAAACTTCCGCTGTTGCGGAAGAGTTCACGAAGTGAACTTCCGCTAATCGGAAGAGAAAGTGGTTTCCCGTCCGCCGTTGCTGAAGTCCAAACCGTTAAGTCTTCCGACGGGGAAGAAAATCGCGGGAGCTTTCCAAGTGATTTGACGTCGATTGGAAGAGAAAAGTGATTAAGCGTCTGCCATTGCGGAAGCCAAAGTCATTTGGCTTCCGATGATAAAGACCTCCGACGCCGGAACAGTTTGGAGAAAGCCGCGAAAAGTTCGTCTAAGTGTTCCGTATCGAAACAATTAGCAGAAGGGACTTCCGCAGTTGTGGAAGCCAAAAGCTCTAAGGCTGCCGACGCCGATCGAGAGAAGTTAAGGTTTGGCGAGCCGCCATTGCAGAAGCCAAATTCATTTGGCTTCCGATGTCAGAAGTCCGCCGGCGCCAAAAAGTTAAAAATTTCTCCAAGTAAAGAGCGGCTGTCGGAAGGAGTTGGCCTTTGGTGTGCCACCATTGTGGAAGCCAAAGTCATTTGGCTTCCAATGTGCAAAGACCGCTGACGCCCGAAGTGGAAATTTTTCTAAGTAAACAGCCGCCAGTCAGAAGAGAAAGCGTTTCGTGAGCCGCCGTTGCGGAAGCGAAAGTGCTAAGTCTTCCAGTGGATTCTCATGGGCTGAGAAGGAGAGAAGTGGCAGTGATCTTATGCGCCAGATTGCGCGAAATTCAATAATTTACACACAAAAAAAAACCTAGGGTGCTGCCCTCGACCCGCCCTGCAGTGGCGCAAAGAAGCCACAAGGGGGCAAGCCCCCTTGACCCTCATCGTCCCCCTCAGATAGACACTCTTTGATGGAGAAAATTCTATGTTTTGGGAAACTCGTAATTTATAATTTTCCAAGAGAAGGTAAGTAATGTTGGTTTATATCAATATTATGCATCTAACAATTGTGTTACTAACACATTGCAGAGTCATAGTCACCTTCAAGGGAAGTATTCCAGATAGTGCATTTGATAAGCAAGTGGTGGTTCAGTATGAGAACTCATGATGGGTATGATGCTCGGGATTCTTATGAGTGAGCAGAAGATTCCATGGGAGAAAATGTACGTAATAGAAATGACGACATAGAGTCTAATGGAAGGAGATTCTGAGAGACACCGTCGATGTTGCAGCCACTATGAGAAGCTCAATTAAAGCCCAGGAGGAGCAGCATCAGTTGAATGCTGCTATGCTGCAGAGTTTGACAGACTTGCAAAGGAAGATAGACTCTGGACGAGGTACAACAAGACCAGAAGGCAGTAAGCGCAGTACTAGGAGAAGGAGAAGAACTTCTAGTGGAACATCTGATTCTGAAGAATCCAGCGGGGATTCCAGTTCTTCTTCTCATAAAAGAAAAAGAAAGAGACACCATAGGGATCGCACTCGAGATGAATTCAAGAAAGCTAAACCTCCTACGTTTGATGGTGAGGTAAAGATTGGACAAGAGGCTGAATCTTGGCTTCTTGGTATTAAGAAGTACTTTCAAGTGCATGATTATTCAAGAAACATGAAGGCAAGAGTTGCCATATTCAATCTAAATGGAAAAGCATCCATTTGGTGGGAACACTTCAAGCAAGTGAAGAGGATCAGTGAAAGGAGGCTTAAGTGGAAACAGTTTAAGAAGTATTTCAAGCAGAAATACCCCTTCTGACAGGTATTATGATGACAAGATTAAGGAGTTCCATGAGCTAAGATTGGGACAGCAGACCATGGAAGAGTATGCTAATAAGTTTTTGGAGCTATTGAGGTATGTTCGGTACATCAGAGATGAAAAAGTAAAAGTCCAGCGTTTTCTGAGTGGATTACCTCAGTCTTACAAAGATAGAATTGAGTTCTATGAACCTAGAACTCTTGAAGAAGCGATAAGAAAGGCTAAGTATTGGTATGAGCAAAGCAAAGGTAAGCTAGATTTCCATAAGGCATGGAAGGACAAGAAGAACGAGAAGTTTGACCAAAGAAAGAAAGGTTTCAAACCTTCTAGCTTCAAGAATCAGCAGAAGCAGCCCTCCCAAGCTGCGAGTAAGCCAGTTGGAGTGATAGGAGAAAAGCCTAAGGATCCACAACAGAATAGAGGGCCACTTTAGTGTTGGAAATGTGGAGGACCCCACATGCACAAAAATTGTCCACTTGAGAACGAGGGTGTAAGGCCAGCTTATAATGTTCAAGAAGCAGAAACAGTGGGTCAAGTAGCAATGGCAGTTCCTAGGATTTATGCAGCACTGGAGGACCATCAAGCGGATCACCAATCAACTGTGGTTGAAGTAGCAGGTAAGATTGTTGAGAAATCTGTTTCTATTTTGATTGACCCTGGTTCTATGCACATTTACATTACTCCTAGAGTAGTGGAGATTTGTGCTTTTAAGAAAGTAAAGCATAGGAAGCCACTGGAACTAAGAGAAAGGTCAGTGAAATGATAGAGAAATGTCCATTGGTCATGAATGGGCTGGTCACTTATATAGACCTAAATGTGCTACCGCTTGGTTCCTATGATGTTCTCATTGGAATGGATTGGTTAGAAGCTCACAGGGTGAAGCTTGACTGTTACAATAAGACTTTCGAATGCGTGGATGAAGAAGGGAACCTAGTAGTTGTGAAAGGCATTCCAAAGGTGATTTCAGTAAGGCATGTTTCAGCAATGCAGTTAAAGAAGTTCTGTAGGAAGGGTTGCCAGTTGTATGCAGCTCATATTTTGGAAACATCAGGAGATGAAACTCCGAGGTTGGAGGACTATCAGGTGTTACAGGAATTCAGGGATGTGTTTCCTAATGAGATTCCAGGGCTTCTTCCAAAGAGGGACATTGACTTCACAAGTGAACTTGTGCCAGGAGCAGCACCAGTGTCCAAGGCACCCTACAGAATGAGTACACCGAAGATGCTAGAATTGAAGATGCAACTGCAAGAATTGTTGGAAAATAAGTATATCCGACCAAGTGTGTCTCCTTGGGGAGCACCAGTTCTGTTTGTCAAGAAGAAAGATGGTACACTCAGGTTATGCATTGATTACAGACAGTTGAACAAGGTTACTGTGAAGAATAAATATCCTTTGCCTAGGATTCATGACCTCTTTGATCAAATGAGAGGAGCAAGGGTATTTTCCAAGATTGACTTAAGGTTTGGTTACCATCAGGTGAGAATCAAGGATGAAGACATTCATAAGACAGACTTCAGGATGAGGTATGGGCATTATGAGTTTGTAGTGGTACCGTTTGGTCTCACGAATGCACCAGCTACATGTATGTGCCTCATGAAAAGTGTCTTCAACAGGTATTTGGACAAGTTTGTGCTTGTTTTCCTTGATGACATTCTCGTTTACTCTAAGAATGAGGAAGAGCATGAAAAGCATTTGAGACTGACATTGAGTTTGCTCAGGGAGCATCAATTGTATGCAAAACTAAGCAAGTGTGACTTCTATAGAGATAGAATTCAGTATTTGGGACACATTATCTCAGAGGAGGGTATATCTTTGGACCCTGAAAAGATAGAAGCCATTACGAATTGGCCTACTCCAAGAAATGTGACAGATGTAAGATCTTTTATGGGACTTGCAGGATACTACAGGAGATTCATTAAGGGATTTTCCAAAGTTGCACATGCTATCACTTCTTTGCAAAATAAGGGGATGAATTTCAAATGGACATCGAGATGTGAAGAAAGTTTCCAGCAGTTGAAGAATCTTCTCACCAGTGCACCAGTATTGAAAATTGCAGATCCAGAGAAAGATTTTGTGGTGTGTACCGATGCATGCGGACAAGGGATTGGAGGAGTCCTTATGCAAGACAACCACGTGATATGTTATGAGTCAAGAAAGTTGAAGGAGCATGAGAAGAACTACACCACTCATGATCTAGAGCTTGCAGCCATAGTACATGCTCTCAAGATGTGGAGACATTACTTGATGGGCAGGAGATGTGAGCTCAGGACAGATCATTGTGGACTGAAGTACCTATTTGATCAGCCTACTCTGAATGCTAGGTAAGCAAGATGGCTGGAGTTTTTATGTGAGTTTGATTTTGAAATAAAGCACATACAGGGAAAAGAGAATAAGGTAGCTGATGCACTCAGCAGGAAAGTGCAAGAAATGCATGTGGCATCTCTTAGTATTTGCCAATCAGATTTGAGGTAGCAGATTGCCAATCATGTTGCCGAAGATTAATTGTATGAGCAAGTAAAAGACAAATCGCGGCAGCAAAGTCTCGAGAAGAGGTATGAGGGATATAAATTGGAAGAAGATGGACTTCTCACTTATAAAGGTAGAATTTATATTCCAGATGTAGCATATTTGAGGAGAGTTGTTATGGATGAAATCCATCAAGCTCCATATTCTAGTCACCCAGGATATCAGAAAACAATCGCTACAGCTAGAAAGCAGTACTTTTGGCCAGGAATGAAAAGGGATATGGCTGAGTACATTTCAATATGTATGAAATGTCAACAGGTAAAGGTTGAGCATCAACAATCAACATCCAGCAGGTTTGTTGCAGCCTTTGCCAGTTCTGGAATGGAAATGGGAAGTTATTTCCATGGATTTTATTACAGGATTGCCGATGACTTGGAGACAACATGATTCCATCATGGTTGTGGTAGACAAGTTGACTAAGGCAGCACATTTTATACCAGTGAAGTCTATGCATACGACAGATGATGTTGCAAAGATCTTCATGAAGGATATTTTCAAATTTCATGGATTGTCGAAGGCAATAGTCTCTGATAGGGATGTCAAGCTCACTTCCAACTTTTGGAAGGGGTTGTTTGCAGACTTGCGTACAAAGCTAAACTTCAGCACTGCATACCATCCTCAGACAGATGGCCAGACAGAAAGAGTTAATGAGGTACTTGAAGACATGCTTCACATGTACGTAATGGACAAACCAACCAAGTGGAAAGATTACTTTCACTTGGTAGAGTTTGCTTATAACAATGGACATCAGGCATCCTTGGGGATGAGTTCGTATGAAGCTTTGTATGGAAGAAGGTGTAGGACACCAGTGACTTGGGATAATCCAGTGAACCGGATTGTGCTTGGACCAGAATTGCTCAAGGAAATGGAGCAAGAGGTTGTAAAGATCAGGCAGAACCTAAAAGCAGCACAGGACAGACAGAAAAGCTATGTCGATAAGCATAGGGTGAACAGGGAGTTCAGTGTTGGGGATCATGTTTACCTCAGAGTGAGGGCCAGGAAGAGTTCCTTGAAGCTTGGAAGTTATGCCAAGTTGTGACCAAGATATTGTGGGCCATTTGAAGTGCTTGAAAGGATAGGGCCAGTTGCATATAGACTTGCATTGCCTACTAGCACTAGAGCTCATAATGTTTTTCATGTTTCTTTGCTTAAGAGATATGTACATGATCCTAACCATGTGATAAATTGGGATGTGATTTAGGTGGAACCCGAGGGAGAGTTCCGAATTGAGCCAATGCGCATCCTCGACAGGAAGGTCACAATGCTCCGGAACCGAGCCATAGGTCAGGTAAAGGTGCAATGGGAGCACTTCGGACCTAAAGAGGCTACATGGGAGCTGGAGGATGCCATGCGATTGGCACATCCATTTTTGTTCAATTCTGCGGAACACTGAGGCGATACCAGTGTAGCATTTTGTTCAAATTTTGTAAAGCACTAAGGACAATGCTATTGAAGGGGGAGGGGAATGTAATGTCCCGGTTTTGACCCCGTTATATTAGATGTATATGATGTATAAATTGTAAATGATCAGGGTGTGGAGCTAAAGGGCCAAGGCCCCACCATTGATCGGTTATGTTATGTTTTGGATTTGAATTGTCACTGATGGTATATCGGGGCATGCGGCATATATTATGACGGTCATCATGTAAATATGCATCTATAATTAAAAATGAACCAGACCAGCTACGATCGCGGAAACTAAAATGAGAAAGGGGCATGATTTTCACAAGGATAGGGGTGGGGGAAATTTTCAACCTTGGTCAATGAGAGAAAAACCCATATGTCTTCTTCCTTTGTTTTATTCCAACCACTTTCATTAAGAAAGGATGCTGGTGGTTGAGGTAGTTATGGTCTTGGAAGTGGGGTGGCAGGACTGTCAGTCCTCACCCACACGCACACTCTACCCACGATTTTGCTGTTCATCCTCTCGCGCAGATCTTCTTCTCTCCACGACTGCGCGAAAGGCTCATGCACTTCCAATTTTCGTGTCCTTACTGTTGTTTGTTCATCCACGGACAAAAACGGAGCTGTTTTTCCTCACGTAGGACCTCCATTGTCTATTCATTCCTCACAGGGTCGGATTGTTTTCCACGCACAGGATTTTCCTGGTTTTTATCCACGTATTTTTGCTCTGCGGATCTACGGATGGTTTGGCTGTATTTTTCCGTCACGGACTGATTCGTGGGTCCTGCGTTGTCATTTTCATTCACGCCCAGGCTGGGGAACTATAATCTCTTTCCCAGCATGGTCTATGTATGTTTTCCTGGCTACTTCATTGCCCAAGGACAGGTTGAGTTTTCCCCACGTTGTGAGCCGTGTCCACTGATGCATTTCGGGGGCTGTTAATTTCCCCAGGCCATGAGCTGTGTTTGCTGTTACGTTTGGGGACTGCTGTAGATAGTTTGAATTCGTTTTCCCTGGTTTAAGCTATGATAGCTAAATTGATTGCCTGAGTGCAATGGCTGGTCTTCGGACTGTATTGGGAGCATGGATGGGGGCTTAGTTTTGCTTGATAAACCTGGTGGCTAGAAACCACACAGACAGAGCTAGAGGGTTGGCCTTCTTCTCCATCACCCCTGAATAGCACTGGAAGGGAATGCAGGGCCTGAGGGACTGTGTAGCAGAGAAGTGACTGATTCCTTGTGTTGGGTGTGTTTGGGTGTCTTAGAGGCCAGGCTAGTTTTGGTGTAGGTGTTCTTGGCTTTGTAATGAGCTCACCAGCTTAGCATTGAGCCTTTCCCAACTCCTTGATGGCCTGATAAACCCAACTTTGTTGGCTTGACTGTGTGTTTTTGTGTATCATTGGCTACGTGTAAGCCTGCTGTTCCCTTATTCCTTGGAGAATCATGCCCAGCTCGGGGGTGGCAGCGTTGCTGAGAGATTAAGGAGCACGCTGGCCTATGGTTGGGTGGAACGTTGCAGCAACGTAGCTGGTTGCGGAATGAATTCATCTTAAGATAAGTAGTCTTGTCCATTTTTACTTCTGCAACTATATTTACTGTTAATGAATGCAATGAACATGTCGAATGCTTGTCGAAATTAATGTGGTTTCCGCTGTGTATGACAAATGAATGGAATATGTGCATGTTTCACTGTAATGCATTTCCCTGCAGCATTCTGTTTATGCAATTTTTATCATGTACGTGTTCATGGGGCTCTTAGCCCACTGTGATTAAAGTTTGGGTCGCGTCCTCTACGCTGGTCGGAGGCATGGGAACGTGACACTAATAGCATAAATTTCAAATTGATATTATATTTTAAAAAAATAACTTATTAAATTTTAAATATAAAATCATTATATTTGAGAAATAAATATTAAAAACAATTAAAAAAATAAAAATAAAAATAAAATTATATTATAAAAGATTTTCTTTCCTCCACATCAAAATTCAACTTACATTTACCCACCAATCATATCTTGCGCCATTTCCCAAGTCCTTATTGAAAACAAATAAAAAGTTTATTATTAATATGAATATTTTATATATAAATAATTATATTAATATTTAAAACCAAAGTAATATGGCCTTGGCCCTAACCTCAATGAATATTAAATTAACACTTGGAAATGTGAAAATTTTGGAGTAAGGGTGGACATCTATTCGATGGTTAATGAATTAAGGGTGGAGCGAAAATTTACAATGGTTTTTTTTACCACGTGTCAATCCCATATTCATTCCGATGGGAGTTGAGGCACTTTTCCAAACCACTCTGGAATGAAAAATATTTTATTAAACGTGTATGTTCCCCAAATAATATTTATTTCCCAATGTTTTAATGCTTGAAACCATGGGACACTCGAATAAATATTCTCCATATTTTAGAACATCAAAACCACGGGAAGCAAACCAGTGGATGGCTCTTATAAGAAAATGAAAATTGTTTATGAGTTTCTGTTTATTTCAGGAAATCGTTTCGAATTTCATTTTACTAAATCCATAAACAATTAGATGCAAAATCCATAAACAATTAAATGCAAAATGCAAATTTAGAGAAGCATTACAAGACATGATTTCTAATGGAAGATGTGGTTTTCCAAAACCCACTTTATAATTGATTTTAAATGATGTTTTAATTGATCTCGAATATTAGAAAATGGATTTTCCAGAAATGGATATGGGAAACATTGGAAATTAATTTGGGAAATATTTTGTTCCTAGATATTTATGAGGCAGATATGGAAAATCATATTTGCTGCCTAGATTTGGATAGCAAGCATGTTTTGTGTAGATATTTTAGGCATATAACTAGATGGAGATATTTTTCAATATTTCAAGTAAAAAATTGTAGACAAGATTCATCATTCTAGAAATGGAGTCAAGAATCAAAGAACCGCTAATGCAAGATGATAGACATAACCATATTTTTAGTTACTAAATTAGCAGACAGAAGCTCATCTCGAAAAAACTTGGACTATAGAAGAAAAGTGGCAAGTTCAAGACCTTAAATCAACATATTTTAGATCATCCAAATTCCTCCAACAACTCAATAACTAGAAAAAATGTGGAAACGTTCATATTTTGTTTATTTTTAGAATATTAATTATTTTAATTCCTAGAAGTTAGTTTTATGTTCGTAAACACTAGTAACACCTTGAGCACATAATTTGTATTTAAGTAATGTTTTGTCAAGTATCAGGGCTGTGGAAGGGAAGAAGTATACCGATATTTTGTAGTTGTTCGATCCTAATTCTAAATGATCAATCAATAGGTAAAAAACTATTTCCTTTCAGGGAGTCATGTGTTGACGTTTTTTGGTGATGTGATTCCTTCTTGCTAATGTTTTTGCTTATTGTAGTTGCTCATTTATGCGTTTATTATTCAAAATTCAAGAAAATGATTCAGAATTCAAGATATATGCTCTAAATTGCAATGTTTGAAAATTCCTTTTATTTCATCTAAAAGTTCACCATGAAATTCATTCATCCTCATTTGATGCTTGATGATTGATGGATTGTTTATCTTCATCCTTCCACCATACTACAACAATAGTAATTTCATGTCCCAATTTTTTCATTGGGTCACAATGGCCTAATCACATTTTCCATATTCACGAGAGTTTGTCAAATTGATGCTAAGGGTCAAATAATTGCCAAGGAGGAAAATTACTAGTTTCCTAGGTTGGAGGTGGAAGTGTTGGAGACATTTACCATCATACACACTCTTTTGGCCAAATTGGTCTAGTTAAACCACTATTCTAAGTATAATTGACATTAATTGACATCAATGGAGCATTAATTGCCATCATCCAGTCACACCCACGCCTACCTACAGTCAAGGAGGCTAACTTAGCCTTCTCCTACAGTCAAGGAGGTTAACTAGAGCACTCCGGGGGTGATCTGAGTGACATTAATGCACCTAATTGCTAACTGGTGGTTACAATCAGTTCAACCAGTCAGTTAAGGCACCTCCAGTCATTAAATATATTATTTAATGATTATTTATTATTATTTAACGATCTGTAGTCAACAAGGCGCCTCCACCAACTTCTAATGGTCAGTTCAGCTTCAGTTAACCTCATCGGGGTTCATTGAAGTCATGGAGCACTAGCACTTGATGGTTGGATTGCTATGACATGTGTTTGATCTCCTTCAGTTGAGATTCAGTCATTTATTGCACTCCGACTTCTGTTAGGGTTTGGTGATTCAATTAGGGTTTTGGTCAAGTGGTTAACTGAGTGTGAACCAAATCGTTGAGAGTCAATTAAGCTAGACTCACTCACTGAATTCGAATTGTCTCCTTAGGTATTCGAATTCTTCATGGAGTTAAGCTATTGCTTGACATTGGTATTGTAACCATTCATTGTTTATTAAATATATAGAAAGGAAACCAATTCTGGTTCTGATTAACACCATTTCATGAGTATTTGTTGATTATTCTTTCATGAGATTGATTCTTAGTTCCTAGATCATGTGCAAGAATTAATATGGTATCAGAGCATACGGCAGGACGAAGATTTGTCTCTCAAAAACAAGCTTTTTGACAGATTTCTCCATGAAAAGTGAGCAATAGCTCAAAATTCCAGCACTGCACCAGAAGCCAAGGCTTACTACTCAATATCCCAAGTAAAGAACTTGTTGATCAAGCTTGCTTGATTGACTATGCTGGGTGTGATGAAAGCCTAGAATGTGCAGGCTGTCGGGCCTTATTTTTCCCTTTCTATTTTGATTTTTAGGTTTCTACAGGTGAATCATTCTCTACAGCATATCTAGATGGCCTCCTCAGTACCTTTATTGACTCCATACAATTTCCACGCATGGAAAAGTAAAATGGAGATTCAGCGATATTCCAAAGAACTCTATAGAGTCACCATGGACAATGAAGTTGAGCCTGGAACCGCCATAGAAAAAACATCATTCTTGAACAAGAAGGATGAATCCTTCGGTTTCTTATGCCTCTCTATTTTCGATGACCTTCTCTTCCATCTTACGGATCTGAAGACACCGAAACAAATATGGGACAAATTGGAATCTCTATACAGAAAGCATGATGACTTGAGAGTTTACCAACTCGAAAATGAACTCATGTCTCTCCAACCTTCCAATTTCGAGACTCTGAATGATTTCTTTACAAAGTTCAAGCATACTATTTTCCTCTTGAAGCAATGCAAAGTGGAGAAGGAGGATGATCAGCTCATCCTAGCCATCCTCTCCAAACTCGGGGCTGATTATTCAGTTTTTGTTTCTACATTCCGTGCGAGGAAGCTCACAACCCCTGGATAGAAGATGCCTACACTCAATGCCTTCATTGAGTCCTTAACTAATGAACATGACAAGATTGTCCAGATGGGGATCATCCGATCTTCCTTTGATCAAGCCCTCCATGTCTCGGGGCCCAAATATCTGAAGGGTAAAGGAAAGCAACAGAAAAACCAGAAAACTAAATTTGATGCTCCCAAACCTAGAGTTGAAAATCAGCAGCATGATGAATCTTCCGGCTCAAGGAAGACCAAAGGAAAAGGGCATAATGGGAAAGAAAAAGTCAGGTGTTCTTACTGTGGGAAGGGTTTTCACCCTAAAAATGCCTGCATGAAGAAAAATCTTGATGAAGCAACCTCTCTCCTTGAGAGGAATCACATCAATCTTCCGGATAGCTTTTGGAGGAGAGATCACCAAGATCAGGAACCACAGCATGAGAAAGGTCATGCCCTCATGGCAAGCACTTCGAATTCCAAAGCATTGCTGATTGACAGTGGAGCTTCGAATCACATGATGGCTGAAAAAGACTCCTTTTCATCCTTAGAGACCGGCAAATCCATCCCCATCCACATGGGAGATGACTCCACCATCATTTCCGAAGGACAAGGTACTGTAGATCTAGAAAATGGTTTTTTTCTAAAGTTTTGTATGTACTGTCTCTAGCAGAAAATCTCCTTAGTGTCTATTAGATGACACATACAGGAATGCCTAAGAGAGTCTCTTTCAGCCCAAATGATGTTGAGATAATAGAAATTGCATCCGGGAAACTCATTGCAAAAGGCCTTGCAAATTATCATGCAAACTCCTATGAGTTCTCTCACTTTGTTGCAGATGCAAAGCCCACCGCTCTGGTAACTCATGGAGATGAGGTAAGTAGGCTGTGGCACGAGAGGTTTGGCCATCTTAATTTCAAATATTTGCATCAATTACAGAAAAAATCCATGGTTGAAGGCCTTCCAGTCATCAAGGAAACCACGGGATTCTGCAAGGGTTGTGTGATTGGAAAACACCCTGAGCACAAGTTCGATTGGGGGAAGGAAAACCGAGCTACAAGCATATTGGGGATGATACATTCTGATATCCGTGGTCCAATTCCTGTCACATCCATGAATGGATAAAGGTACCTCCTTACTTTTATTGATGATTTTTCAAGGTATACATGGGTTTTCTTTCTCAAAAAGAAATCAAAAGTATGTGAAAATTTTTCTGAATTGAAGGTCTTGATCGAAAATGCCTCTGGGATTAAGATCAATATATTGAGATATGATAATGGAGGGGAGTATGTTAGTAATTATTTGGTGTACATTTTCTCCCAAAGTGGTATTCAGGTCCAACATTCAATTCCCTACACTCCCCAGCAGAACGAAGTAGCGGAAAGGAAGAACCGGTCTCTCAAAGAGATGACCACCTGTATGTTGGAGTCAAAGAAGCTTGCTGCAAATTTGTGGGATGAAGCCATGCATGCTACAGCATACATTTAGAACAGGGTGCCACATTCATCAATGAAAGGAAATACTCCTTTCGAAGCATACTTCGAACACAAGCCAGATGTGTCGAACCTACGGGTGTTTGGGTCCACTGCATGGGCCCGAATTTCGCTTGATAAAAGAAGGGCTTTGCAATCGCAGAGCATAGAATGTCTGTTTATTAGGTATCCTGATGAATCTAAAGGATTCAAGCTGCTGGATATCAAGACCAAACATATCATCATCGAGAGAAGTGTCAAGTTCGATGAGCCTCTTCAGGAGGTGGAACTAGTGAAGGAGAAAACTGCTGAATTTCCTTCCTATTCCACTGAATATTTGGATGATGAAATTGGGGGTGATGACCCTGATTTGGATCCTCTGATTTTTGATATTAGTGTGCATCAATAATCAGATACTAAATCAGAACTTGAAGTGCAAAATAATCTTCCTACATGGGCCCAAAAGACACTCTCCTTCGCAGGAGACAACATTGGAAATCCGGATGATCCAAGGAGAACCCGGTCTGATTTCCAAAGAGAAGGTATTGCACTCTCTTGTTATGATAATTTGTTGTCTGAAACTTGATATTTGATGATTGGTTCAGATCCAAAATCCTACTACCATGCTCGGAATGATCCGATATGGCAAGTTGCCATGGATGAAGAGATGAATTCTCTTCAGAAAAACACTACTTGGGAGCTAGTTTCTCTTCCTTCGGGAAGGAAATTGGTTCAATGCAAGTGGGTGTTTCAGAAAAAGGTTGCTACTGATGGAATCACCTACAAATATAAGGCAAGGCTAGTATCAAAAGGTTTCTCTCAGGTCCAAGGAGTGGACTACCATGAGACCTTTGCACCGGTTGCAAAAATGGACTCCATCCGCCTTGTTTTGGCTATTTCCGCATCCAAGCACTGGGAGGTGCATCACATGGATGTTAAGTCATCCTTTATGCATGGAGATATTCATGAGGAGATATACATGAAGTATCCTAAGGGCTACATCACTGATCCATATTTGGTTTGCAAGCTAAAGAAGTCACTATATGGGTTAAAACAGGCCCCAAGAGAGTGGTATTCCAAGATGGATGCCTTCCTTCTCTCGTAAAACTTTCAGAGATGTATATCAGATCCAAATGTGTATTTACAGCAGCATTATAGTCATATAATTATCATTTTTTTATATGTTGATTACTTATTGATCACAGGTAGCACAATTGCCTCCATTTCAGGCATCAAAACTGCTCTCCATAATGCCTTTGAAATGAGTGATTTGGGGCTTTTAAAACAATTTTTGGGTCTCGAAATCGAGCAAAATTCTGATGGGATTATGGTCACTCAGTCCAAATACATTTCATACCTATTAGTCAAGTTTAACATGGCTGAATGTAGGCCTGCACCATTCCCTTTTCTTTCAGGGATCAGCCTTGAAGAAGGAAAACACACACCTCCCATGGACTGCACTATCTATCGATAGCTAATTGGTAGCTTGTTGTACTTGACACATTATAGGCCTGATATTTGTTATGCTGTGAATGTTGTATCAATATACATGTTGTAGCCTCATGATATTCATTGGAAGGAAGCCAAGAGGATCCTCCAGTACATTCAGGGAACCAGGACTTACAGCATTCACTATGCTGCAGACTCTGAGCTAGAGCTGGTTGGATACACATATTCCGATTGGGAAGGTGATTCTATTGATCAAAAGTCAACTTTTGGATATGTATTCATGTTTGGTGGTGGCCCTATTTTCTGGTCAAGCAAAAAGTAGGCTTCCATAGCACTATATTCAGCAGAGGCCGAGTATCGAGGAGCGGTGAATTCTTGCATCCAAGTAGTTTGGTTGCAAGGCATTCTTTTAGAGTTTGATCTTGGTAGTAATTTGTCCACTATCCTCTTTTGTGACAACCAGAGTGCTATTAAGATATCCATGAATCCAGTTACCAGGCAGAGGACCAAGCATGTAGAGATTCACATGCACTACATCAGGGAGCTAGTGCATGACAGGACCATCATTCTGCAATACTGCCTGACTAATGAGCAGATTGCAGACATATTCACCAAGATATTTTCAGAAAAGAAGTTCACTTACCTCCGTTCACTGTTGGGGGTGAGTTCATCAGGGTGATCCAGACTACTTTCAATGTTTAGCTTGAGGGGAGGTTTTTCCCACTGGGTTTTCTCTCTTTTCCTCACTTAGTTTGTTTTGAGCATTGTTTCAGTTTCAGCATTGTACAGGGTGACCTATGGCCTTAGTTTCTAGGGTCCTAGCATTTTATGCATCTATGTTTTCTAACTCTTCCTGAGTATAGCTTAAGGGGGGATGTTGGAGACATTTACCATCATACACACTCTTTCGGTCAAATTGGCCTAGTTAAACCACTATCCTAAGTATAATTGACATTAATTGACATCAGTGGAGCATTAATTTCCATCATCCAGTCACACACATGCCTACCTATAGTCATGGAGGCTAACTTAGCCTTCTCCTACAGTCAAGGAGGCTAACTGGAGCACTCTGGGGGTGATCTGAGTGACATTAATTCACCTAATTGATAACTGGTGGTTACAATCAGTTCAACCAGTCAGTTAAGGCACCTCCAGTCATTAAATATATTATTTAATGATTATTTATTATTATTTAATGATTTGGAGTCAACAAGGTGCCTCCACCAACTTCTGATGGTCAGTTCAGCTTTAGTTAACCTCATCGGGGTTCATTGAAGTCATGGAGCACTAGCACTTGATGGTTGGCTTGCTATGACATGTGTTTGATCTCCTTCAGTTGAGATTCAATCATTTATTGCACTTCTACTTCAGTTAGGGTTTGGTGAGTCAATTAGGGTTTTGGTCAAGTGGTTAACTGAGTGTGAACCAAATGGTTGAGAGTCAGTTAAGCTAGACTCACTCACTAAATTTGAATTGTCTCCTTAGGTATTCGAATTATTCATGGAGTTAAGCTATTGCTCGACATTGGTATTGTAACCATTCATTGTTTATATATACAGAAAGGAAACCAATTCTGGTTCCGATTAACACCATTTCATGAGTATTTGTTGATTATTCTTTCATGAGATTGATTCTTAGTTCCTAGATCATGTGCAAGAATTAATAGGAAGCTTTGGGATTTGGAACAATGGGAACAATAAATGATGTTTAAAAATTATAATGACATAAATATTTAATAAATGATCTAAATAAATAAATACAAGGGAAAATAAAAGTGGCAATTTATCATGAAGACACATGGAGGATGTGGGACCCACACAAGCTAGATTTTCTATGCCACATGGCATCCCCCTCTTTTCATTTTGAATCCATAAGAGTTCCAAGGATATTGGGATGAGTTGGAAGGTCAATATACTTGGCATGAATCAATTAAGTTTGAATTGGAGTGGAAGAGTAACTCCCATGGAAGAGGAAGAGGCATTTTGGAGCTAGTGAGACACTTGGACTAGATTCCCTAGCTCTATGACAACAATGATGAAGATGGTATGACACATATGAATCAAATCAGATCCAAAGGATGAAATTTGACATATATTACATGTCAGGGATAAAAATATCTCCAAGGGGGCGCTCAAGGGAGTTAGGGAAGCTAAGATGCTTCCACATGTGATTTGGTGGAAGTGGGAGACTAGTAATTGTTGTGCAAGTGGCATTCTTTGGAATCTCTTCCCAACTAGAGTTGGAATGAATATATTGGAAGGATTTAGACCAATATATATATTATAAACTTTATAAATTTCAATAACAAATAATTAAGGAAGATTTTGATCATTTGTGAAGAGAGAGAGCTAGTAGATGACTAGTTTCTTGCCTTAGCCAATTTCGAGGGTGAAACATTCCCATCCAAGTTGGTGTGTGGAAAGTCCATTCAGGTATTTCATGGATATTTAATGGAGTCATAAGTTACATGTGAAAGCTACATGGCATCTCCTGGACACTACAAGGTTAGCTTATCCTTTCATCTATTCCAAGTTTTCTTATCATATTCTTGCTCTATGGATTGAGGTGCACATGGTGATATATTGATATCTTTGGGGAATATTATAATGCCCCATTATTGTATGTTCTTATGTAAATTATCTTTATTTCAATTTCATAATACTCTCAATTTGAAATACCAAAATATTTCATGTAAAAATGTTAAACAATGAAGAAACAATGCTATTTCCCCACTATCTTGTTGTGAACCAATGTAATGTTGATGGATTCAAATGGATAAGTAAAATAATGATGGTTTATGGATGAATGGAATGTTAATTATGTATTATATGAGTTTAATTTTCAGTACACAAGCATTTGGAGTAATTATTTTGAATTTAATAGCATTTGGAGAAGATTTCCTATCATTTCCCCCAACGTTGAAACTTGTCTTTTTGCATATGATTGAAGGGAGTTATAGTATACATTAAAATTTGAGTGGTGATTCCTATGAGTTCAATTTTTTTCCTTTATATGTCCCCTTTTTCCATTCATAAATTCTATTCTTATTGAGTGTATTGGGAAAGTCATTTTCATCATCTATCCCCAGGGGATTTGAACCACAAGTTGCTCGTAAAACTCCATAAATTGACCAGATTTCAAAAGTGAATTTAAGAAGTCATTTGATGGTTGAAAGATACCTATAAACACAATTTTTATGTATTAACATCATTCATACACCTTCTGGTACAATTTGAGAGCATTTGGAGCTATTTGGAGCCATCTACCATTGGTGGTTTGAGCCTCAAAATTACTAATAAATTCCTTGAGTTATCTTGGATACCTATTTGACCCCAAAACCACATATAATTCTGAAAATTTACTTTACCTAATGTATTATAACATATCCAAGTATCATACCAACCATTAGTAGAGGTTGTACAGTGTTTGGAAGAGATTTGTTCCAGAACCTAGAGGGGGATTTCCACCTCCCAAATTGACTTGTCTTGTCCCGAAAATTATTCCCTTGAAAGACCATGGTTGGATATATAATTTTATTATATGTCTGATAGATTTTTTGATGTGTCACATCATGCCTAATTACCTTCCTCTCCAAGTTTGAACGTAATTGGAGGAGTTTGGAATCAGTTGTATCCATATACCTAGAGTTGAAACATGGAGAATTTGAGCAGATTGGGAAAATTATTGACAAGGGACATTAAATTCATATCAGAGCATGTTCCTTGCACCTATGCATTAATACCATCCACTAAATAAAATTTGGCATAAATGTCTTGGTTTCATAATCGACCCACCAAGCCCACTTTCCTTCCTCCCCTGCCAACAAAAGAAGAAATTACAGCCAAAGGTATCGAAGCATGCTACCCGGGGTATACAAATTTGATATGGGATATCCATGAAAGGTATTCTTTCCAAGATTATCTTATCAAATATGTATTTTTTTACAAGAAGGAAAATGAAAACTCACTAAGGAACAATCAACAATCCACAAGTTTGGAGGAGCATGAAATGAGAAAAAATCAGCTTACTTGTGAAAAGAGCCTAGATACACCATTACAGAAAGAAATAGAGAATCATGAAGTGGAGAATAAATTCCATCAAGGTGATTGTAAAGAAGAACATAAAGAGGAAACTGAATACAAGAACACAATCCCTACTGATGGGGGTTGTGCAAATCAAAGAGAATCTATCGATGGATCATTGAACTATGAAAGAGTACATACTAATAGGTGCTCACAACTCTATGTTGGTGACATAGAGATCAGATTTGAAAATGTTGCTGCAAGCCAAATTTTTCATAAGCATGAAGATGAAGACCTTGTGACATATAATGAAGAACCAAGATCAACTTCCCCATCACCACTTGAGCTTCAAGAAGTTGATGAAATCAAGAAGAAAGAAGAAGATGAGGTTCGGTCTCATGAACCATCCTTCATTGAAGGGTATTTGAAGATGAGTGAAAGGGGTATCCAAGAGTCCCTTAGCATACTCCATGAAACTCAAGAATTAGTGTCAAATTCTTGTTGGAGAGCTACTTCATTGGAGGAAACATCCTTCCTTGAAGACACAGAGAAGATTCAAAGAGAAATGTGCCACATAAAAGGTAATTTCATGTCTTTTCTTTTTTATAGAAACCATTTGTTTGAACTTAATGAATTGTTACATGATGCATAATTGAAGAATAATGAGGATAATCATAAGCTCACAATTCAAAATGATAAACTTCTTGAAAAGTTGCAAGATACTTGTTTTTCCTACTATGTTTCATATTGTCAAATGGTAGATTGTTTGGAAAATTATTATAACATGGTGAATCATGAGAAATGTGGAAATTTGAATGTGATTGAGGTGTTTGGAGATGAACTTGAAGAGATCCAAACACTTGATGTGGTAGAAGAGGAACTTGAATTGTCTCTTGATGAAGGTTATGCAATTTTTAAACAAGAGCATGGTTCCTCCACATTGGAACCAATCTATTACAAAGGTTTCCCAATTTTGAAGGAGCTGCATGATACTACCCATATGGATCCTTCTCATGATGAAACTCCTGCACTTTTTGATCATTTGGGTGAGTTAGTTCATTCTCCTACATCCTACAATTCCATTTTTGCAGGATTAGTCTCAATTAAGTATGGGTGAAAGGGTTCTTTTTTTAATGGTGCCACATGAGGAGTATGGAACTCCTAGATTTACTTTTTATGATGAAATGGTTGGAGCACATTCTTATTCACATTTTCAGAAGCATTCTTTGGTACTTTATGATGATGCAAATCTACATGGATGCATCTATGATATGCATTTGAGTCACTTAAAAACTCATGGTTTTTCTTGCTCAACACTTGGTTCATTTGATGTTGGAGAAACTTCATCCAACACTAGGGTGAATAGATTTACGATTGGAGAATTTTTTTTTTTTCTAGACTCATACTTTGTTATATATTTATGATCGTCTCATTCATGGATATGTGGGTGAGATGTATTTGAGTCATTTGAAGTCTCCTTGTCGATTTTGCTGATTATTTGGTTCAGATTTTAGCGGAGATTCTTCATTCACTTCTTGGATGAAAGAATACATGGCTGAATATTTTCATTCACATCACATCCTTTTGGAGAAGCATTATAGGACATGGGATCCTCACCTATGTCATTGGAGCATATTTGATTGGTCACTTGAAGCTTGTATGCACTTGGAAAATGGTGGTCTACTTACTTGGAGGTATAAGAACTTTCATGATTTTTGATGAGGCAACTCCTTGATGTACATTTTTATTATGTGGTTATGTACTTTTATGACACATATTATGTACTCACAATGTTTGGAAGAATTCATACAAGAAAATGGGATCTTGAAATTATCTTTCCTAATGGTATGGGTTGGATAGCACTCTTAATTGTTGGAGTGCAATATAAGCAATGGGACCCTAGGATAGTTTTTAGTCCCATTGATTTCAAATTTCCGGGAAACAAGTAACATGGGATATGCCTTACCCACTTAATAAAGATATTTTAATTAGAGTAGTGCAGAAACAAGCATGGTGGTTCCTCTCTAAAATATTCATGGAATCTCAAAGACTCAAAGTTGGGCAACTCAATGGCAACTTCAAAGAATCATACAGAAAGCAAGTTCTTCAACACCCACGTTTGAAATTGCTTGAGGACAAGCAATATTGGGAAGGGAGGATTTGTCACATCCCAAATTTTGCAGTGGGTCACAATTTCCTAATCACATTTTCCATATTCATGAGAGTTTGCCAAATTTATGCTAAGGGTCAAATAATTTCCAAAGAGGAAAATTACAAGTGTCCTAGGTTGGGGCGGAAGCTTTAGGATTTGGAATAAGGGGGAAAATATATGATGTTTGAACATTAGAATGGAATAAATATTTAATAAAGGAGATAAATAAATAAATACAAGGGAAAATAAAATTGGAAATTGATCATGAAGACACATGGAGGATGTGGGACCTGAACAAGCTATATTTTCTATGCCATATGGCATCCCCCTCTTGTCATTTCAAATCCATAAGATGCCCAAGGGTATTGGGATGTGTTGAAAGGTAAATATACTTGGAATGAATCAATTAAGGTCATTTTGGATTGGAATATTAACTCCCATGGAAGAGGAACATGCATTTTGGAGCTAGTGAGACACTTGGACTAGATTCCCTAGCTCTATGACAACAATGATGAATATGCTATGACACCTATGACACAAATCAGATATGAATTCTAAAATATGACATATATGACATGTCAGTGCTAAAATAATATCCAAGGGTGCTCTCAAGGGAGTTAGGGTAGCTAAGATGCTTCCACATGTGATTTGGTGGAAGTGGGAGACTAGGAATTGTTGTACAAGTGGCATTCTTTGGAATCTCTTCCCAACTAGAGTTGGAATGCATCTATTGGAAGGAATTATAGCAATAGAAATGTTGGAAAATTTATAAATGTAAAAAACAAATAATGAAGAAATATTTTTATCATTTGATAAATTTTCATTTGTGAAGAGAGAGAGCTAGTGGATGACAAGTTTCTTGCCTTAGCCAATTTCGAGGGTGAAAGATTCCCATCCAATTTGGTGTGTGGAAAGGACATTAAAGTATTTCAAGGAGATTTAATGGATTCATAATTTACAGGTGCAATATACAGGTCATATCGTGGACACTTCAATATCAGCTTGTTCATTTATTTATTCCAAGTTTTCTCCTCATATTCTTGCTCTATGGATTAAGGCACACTTAGTGAGATATTGATCTCCTTGGGGAATATTATAATAAAAAAATATTTATTTTATTATTTAAATGATATGTATTTAATTTCATAAGACTCTCAGGTCGAAATACCAAAATATTTCATGTAAAAATGTTAAGCAATGAAGAAACAGTTCCATTTCCCCACTACCTTGTCATGAACCATTGTAATGTTGATGGATTCACATGTATAAGTAAAATACTGTTGGTTTATGGATGAATGGAATTTTATTGATGTATTAAATTATTTTAATGTTCATTACATAATAATTTCAAGTTATTTTGTTGAGTTTCATAGCATTTGGAGAAGATTTCCTATCATTTCCCCCAAGGTTGAAACTAGTCTTTTTGCATATGATCTAAGGGAGTTATAGAAGACATTAAAAGCTGAATGGTGATGCATATAATTTCATGTTGATGTAATTTATACACCCCATTATTCCATTCATAAATTTGAGTTGGATTGAGTGCATTTGGAAAGTCATTTTCATCATCTACCCCTAGGGGATTTGAACCACAAGTTGCTCGTAAAACTCCATATATTGACCAGATTTCCAAAGTGAGTTGCAGAAGTAATTTTAAGGTTGAAAGACACCTATAAGCACCAGTTTTATGTATTAACATCATTTATGCATCTTCTGGTACAATTTGAGATCATTTGGAGCTATTTGGAGCCATCTACCATTGGGGGTTTGAGCCTCAAAATTACTAATAAATTCCACGAATTCTCTTGGATACCTATTAGACCCAAAAACAACATACAATTATGCAAATATACTTGAAGTGATGTCTTATAATATATACAAGTATCATACCAACCATTAGTGGGAGAGATTACAAGTAATGTCTTTTTGTACATTGTTTGGAAGAGATTTGTTCTAGGACCCGGGGGGATTTCCACCTCCCAAATTGACTGGTCTTGTCCCGAAACTTATTCCATTGAAAATTCCAGACCATGGTTGGGTATATCAGTTGATTTCATGTCTGATATATGTGTTTATGTGTCCCATCACCCCTCATGACCTTCCTCACCAAGTTTGAAAGTAATTGGAGGACTTTGGAATCAGTTGTATCCATATACCTAGAGTTGAAACATGGTGAATTTGAGCACATTGGGAAAATTATTCACAAGGAACATTGAAAATAATAAACAAAGAGATTTAGATATATTACCCTTGCTTAAGAACTTCGCTATAACCAATATTCATCACATTGATTTATTTTTATCCCATTTAGTCCATGCCCGATGGTATGCTCTTACCCTGTAAGACATAATCAAATTTGAAATCCTTTTTCACGAAAAATATAGCCATTTTTATTTATTAAACAACCAACTAATATAGTGATATTTCTTTGATACAACTAAAAGAAAAGTTCAAGTGATAACATATTGCTTGTGTTTTTTTTGTTTTTATTTCAATTCATGTTTATGAGTGTTGGCCTTTGAACACATTGATGCACCCAAAATTATATTGTAATTCCACCTTGTTTCTAACACACTCCCATGTAAAATTACACCTCCAAATTTTTGAACCACTCCCATTCTTCAAAATTTTCCATAAATATTTATAGGAACAATTAAAACATAACATTCATAGAATATGAAAGTAAATTCATCTCCCAAGTCACCTTCATTTGTTGGAATATTGGCCAATACTGAGAATTGAGGGGGGGGGGGGGGGGGTGTGAATTAGTATTGTTAAATTTTACCATTTTAACCACTTATTAAATTTAATCAAAACATATAATCAACAAGATACATGAAACACATTTTTATAGAGGAACCCCAATTGGGTAAACCACCATTCCTTCCTATTACTACAAAATTTTTATTTACAAATAGTTTTTCCTGCTTCTACAGACAAGGATGGTATTACAACCTATTTACTAGTAACTACTGGACGGAGGCTACAACCACTTATTTTGTTAGCTAAAACTGATAGGTATCTACTACACCCTATTTACCAGCTTCTTGTTGGAAGGAGGCTACAACCTCTGTATTGTCATCCACAACTGACAGGATGCTACTACACCCAGCTTCTGTTGGAAGGAGGCTACAACCCCCTATAGGTTGGTTTCCTTCCCTAGCACCACCCTACCACCCTGATATGTTTTTAATAAGCTTCCATATTTATTTTCCCTTCAATATCTGTCACACTCATTGGTATCTGCTTTTGCTTCTATGATCTGGACCATAGAGACGGCTTCTCTCACTCATCCATATGTGTATAAATACCTTAAGGTTCCCTACAGACACATTTATTCACCATTGTGCCATTTTATTGTTCAATCAAGCTTCTTCTTGAGAACTCAATACCTCATTCTAACACTTAGTCGATGAGTCATCCACCTCCGTCGATTTACTGTTTTATCTTCCAGTCGTGACATTCCGCAATATGCATTTTCGCAACCATCCTGAGCTGTTGATTTTATATCAGGATTATTCCTAACCGTAGATCTAAGATAGAATGTGGTATGCAGATTTTCGAACTATGACACTTCTCAAAATGACTTTCTGCACTTAGATTTTCACCTCAATCATTCTGCACCGTTCATCTATGGTGGGAACTTTTTTGACCGTTGATATGAGATAATATGCAGATATTGGAATGAGGGTTTGTGACTTTTCCAAAATATCATTTCAATATTTCTGATTTCCACACTAATCTTTCCACATATGCACTTATCTTTTCGCCTCAACCATTCTACACCATTGATCCCCTGTGGGATATTCTGTGACTGTTAATCTGAGATAAGATGCGGATAGCAGAATGCGGTTCTGGACTTTTCCAAAATGTCATTTCAATATTTCTTCTTTCTTCACTAATATTTTTGCACAGTTGGTATTTTACTGATGTCTTCCTGATCGTAGATCTTCTGAATTGCGTGTTCTCAAAAACTCAAACGTTGCTTTAGAATTTCTCTACCTTCCGCTTTGCACACTAATATTTCCAAACTGTCAATCTTTTTACGGATTTCTTCTTGACCATTGATCTTCCGGATTGTAGGTTGCAGAATCCAGGTTCTTGAAAACTCAAACTTTTCTTTCACAATTCTCCTTTTTTTGCTTTCCGCCTACTTTCTTTCGCACCGTCGATCTTATGTGGTTGTTTTTCAGATCGTCGATCTTCTGGATTTTGGGTAGCAGAACTGTGACATTTCTTGAAGTATTTTTGCAATTCTCCACCTTTCTCTTTCCTAATTCTTGTTTTATTTTGAACCATTGATTTCTTTGTTGGTTCAATCTTGACTGTTGATCTACGATCTAATCTAGATTGTAGAACTTCACTTTTCTTTGTGCAGAAATCATTCCCCATCATATATTTTCTTGAGGATTCAATCCTATCCGTCGATCTAAAATTAAATGTGGATCTATGGATCTCCCCTTTTCTTTGTGGGGAAATCATTCCCCACTGTATATTTCCTTGTGGATTCAATCCTGATCATACAATTTTTCATTGTAAAATATTTTTCAATGTAATTTCGCTCCCATCTAGAACATTAACATGCTTACTAGTTAAAGAGTGAAATCCCGACGGTCATTGGATCAGGATCCCCACCAAATCAACGATGGAATTCAAGTAACATGAAGGGATTTTTATAGAAATTTCATGCACATAATCCTATGCTAACCTCTTGTCACTTCAGCCAGTGAAATGACCTTACCTCCATTGGATCAGGGTTCCCACCAATCAACAGTGGAATTCAATTAATATGAAGCGAAATTAATAGAATCATGCACATAAAAATTTTCTTAGATCATGGAACTCCTCCTAGCGAAATCATTGTCTGTCATTGATCTTCTCCAAGATCGATCTCAACTGTTGATCTTGATCCAATTTCTAGTGATTAGTTTAAATTTCGTAGCCTAAATCGTATTTTATCTTCCTCATTAGAGGAAATTTCAACTCAAAATGGGCCTCCTAAAATGAACTAATAAAATAATAGTTAAAATAATAAAATAATATTTATTAATTTTGGAGGAAGAAAAGAAAAAAACTACTTTTTTATTTGTATTTTTGACATATCTCCCTGTGTTTTTACTCAAATTTCAATCGGGAGAGCTCGTTGCATGTGGAATTAAATTCTGCATCCAACGAGTACCCACTTGGCATACTTTTGATGGACCCCGCTACCCCAAAAACAAGAAATACTTGAAAAAATGAAAAGATGACATCATCATTTTGTTTTTTCAGGTATTTCTTGTTTTTGGGGTAGTGGGGTCCGTCAAAAGTATGCCAAGTGGGTACTCGTTGGATGCAGAATTTAATTCCACATCTAACAAGCTCTCCTGATCGAAGTTTGAGTAAAAACACAGGGAGATATGTCAAAAATACAAACAAAAAAAGTAGTTTTTTTTATGATACCTATCCCCAAATTTATATTAAAAAAGTGTTTAAGACCTATATGGTATTTCAAATTTAAAGCATTTTCATTGGCTAACACATGATGACATGGAATTTGAATAAAATTTAAAAGGCCCATTTTGAGTTGAAATTTCCTCTAATGTGTTCTTTTATCAGTGAAATTCTCCTTAGTCATTGATCTTCGGCCACTCCTAATCTCCACTGCACGATCTCCAGTCGTATGGACAATTAATTTGGACTTATCTCAGGCATTCTTTCATTAGGCGAAATTGATTTCAGGCATGGATCTATACACACTCTTTAAACTCTCTATTTCTCACATTTGATCTGTGTAAGATACAGATCTTCAAAACTGCGGTTGAATTGATTAGTGGAATGATTAATTCATTCCTGCAGGGCTCTTCAACTAGTGTCTGTACTTTCTCTTCACTCTTCACTTCATAGATTTCATTTGTCATTTGTGAATTCATCCTGCTACCATGTCTATTGGTTATTCCTTTGATATTCATGAAATCCTTTGACACCAATGATAATCCATGTAATGGATCCTTTGTATTTTACTTATTTCATCCTGCTACATGTCTATTGGTTATCTGTTTGTCATTCATGAACTCCTTTGAATTCCTTTGACATGAATGAAAACTATATTCTCAACAATCCCCCCATTTGGAATTGATGGAAACTTCTAAACATTCTCTCCCTTTGACAACAATGACAAAGGATAACATGTGATGCCATTGTTGTACCCATTTTGATATAGGATTTTCTGCCTTTCTTCTTTCTGACAACTAACCTTGCCAACATATCCCTTCCCTTTGTTAACTGGACTTGGTACTAACCAATGTATTATCATTTATTTTAACATATTCTTTCTTGCAACAAGTTATTGAATGATAACTTGAATGATAGATCCATACAATCCCCTTGTCGCTATATTTCCTCTCCTTTGTCAACATTTTGTGACAGAGTTTATACTCAACATTATTTTTTCTTCCACATGTTGTTCTTTAAAAATGGTATTATGTAACTGGCTATTCTTAAGAACTATTCACATAATCCTTTGTCTAAGATAACAACAGGATTTGCTACAAGTTTGAGAGACTAATTTTGAAACAAATTCCTTAAACTAATATATATATTTTTAAAATACCCGTTTTTCCTTCACATCTTCACTATTCTTACCCATCCTGGAATTTTTCAGTAGAATCAATTTTTTATCTTTCAGATCAGGCTTGAGTTTTCTTCCACTGTCAACAGTTTTTATGTGTCATGACTTCAAATTCTAAGTGAACATAATATCTTTATCTTCTATTGTATTGAATACTTCATGGTCTTCATGAATCACACATTTTTTTGTTCTCATGTTACTTCATAGGTATTACACTTTCTTTATGTCAACCATACACCAATCTTATCATTTAACCTTGTTCATCTATTGTCTTTGAGGAAGATATCTTTCAACATACTTCAACATTAGATACCAATTGAATTATTTTCTTAGATACTGTTAACACTCTGTTTTCAACAGTCTATTTTGAGCATGACAGAAGTTCGAGGAAGGTCCCATTCCTTTAAAACATTGTGTGAACACCATTCAAGTGGGTAGAGTCTCCTGATCCATGATTTAGAACCGTCAGACAATGAAAAAAGAGCAACGACTGGTCATGGTTTTGGCCCAAGATGCAGGAGGACGATCAAAATCTGGCTTTTGCGGGGTCCGTTAAAGCAAGGAAACAAATGAAAGGCTGAGATCAAAGAAAATCCCAATCAATGGCTCGAAATAGTTTCGTTGAGAAAACATGCTCGATGGAAAGAGATTTTCCAAATTGCGAAAAGGTTAAAGGTCAGAAACATTCGATGGTAGAGATGAGATTAGAGGAATATCTACGGTCTCAATCAATTCTGAATAACAGACTTGTGTGGGTAAAACTGCGATTTCAAATCGTGAAAGGTGGTCTCAGCCCCGAAGAATCAATGGTCCTGATAAGGAAAAGAAGAGATCTACGGTTGTGGTTCATTTCGCAATACAAACTAGCAAGGATGAAGACCATTATCTCGCATTACGAAAAATAGTGGGTCCCACTCGGATCGACGGTTACACGGAGAGGTCGATCGCGATCGACGACAGAGGGCCAGCCTTGGTTTAAAACTGTTCGTTGAATCTAGAGAAGAAAGATGGCGGCATAAATGATGGAACGCGGATTATGGGTGTAAAATATTCCTCAAATATAAAGGCTGAGAATAATTCCCGGGTACAGGATTCACATCCAATGCAGAGATGACAGCGGAGGAGACGTTCACACATGTAATCTTTCTCCTTGCAGATTGTCATATTCCTTAACACCATTTGTAGCATGCACACAGGTAAAATCATCCCTGTGGCAGCATCTTTTTGTGTGAGTTGGCCTAGAAAAGTAAGGAAAGTAACTAGTGAATTCGCTATTCACACGAGGAAAAATTCAGCACAAAGGGGGAAACCATTCCGTTTCCTACATCATAAGAGTGAGGAAGCGTGGGAGCATCCACTTCATGAACTTTGTAACATGGATCAACTGTACGAGGTGGCATCCAAAAATTCTTCCCATAGCAGACGGTAAGGTGCCACGGCCCATGAAATGACATGGCTAAGATCCCCATCAGGTAAAGGATTACTCTGCTCGCACCCTCACACATGCTGATACCAAAAACACTCAATGATGGAATGTGCAGGAATGTTGACCATTCATTGAAGGGGTTAGTCTTGAAAATTATATATCTTCCTTTAGAACACTGGGGATGAGCTAACATATCTCCAGAACTCGAGTTTTTTCCTCTTCATGAATCTGCAAAGGCCCGAAGAGTTTGACGATGAAGATCTGGTTTGAGAAACTTGTCTGTCTGGGTGTGTTGATGGTTGGTGAGAAAACTTCCACACTCACTTGTCATCTTAGCATTGCATGCCAAGAATGACACTAACCATCGGGGCCCAGACGTGATACCTACACCTCCAATGATGTGGGGTTTGGACACTTACTTCCCGTAAGTGTTGTTCCAGGAACCCTTGGTACCATCGCTGCCACCAAAGCCTCCACAGAAGAAGACAGTCCTTGACTGCTCCCTGAATAAGCACTTATTCGGATGGGAGCATCAGGGGTCTAAATCCCACATAACCCTGTTTGTGAAGTCCATTTTCCAAGGGAGATGGGGCTGGTGTAGATATGCTACACCTTATTTCCCATGGGAGAGCCCACTCTTTTGGAGATGAGAAGCACAAGAATGACAAGCCACTTAGCAGGCTTGCCTCAGGCGAAAGCAATGTGGCCTTTCTTCCAAACTCCATGGTTAATAGTGTTACCTGGAAAAGAGTGAGGTGGCAGATGAGGTTGAGTAGGGGAAAAATGAAAACTACCCTGCTAGTGTGTGCCCATTCAGAAAGCTGCATTTGAAACACGGTGGGAACACACACTTTGGAAAAAGAAGGAGGCATCATACTGATAATAGCCAAGCACATCAAACTGTCACTTGGGCCGAATGCACTGTAGCTCCATAATGTTTGTAAAACATGGCAATAGTTCCACTCTTTATATTGTTAATGCATGATTGTGACTAGAAACATGCATTTGCTTATATTCAGTTGATTTATTATGCATGATAGAATGTTTGCATTAATGACAGTATACTACTAATATGCACATAATGGGTAAGTAGCTCATGGTGCTATACAAATCTCCATTGCTACTTATATAGAATGAAACCTCTTTGCTGACATATTGGACTAGTGCACAATATCAATGTTGTCCTGGTAGAGATGGAAGGCATATAGAAAGTTTCCATGAGATATGGATGAATGTTGTATTGGCTAAAATAGTTGCATGATCATATATTTATGCATAAGAATTTTTCATTATCAATATACCTTATGAAATGTTTCTAACCATACAACTAATGCATTTGACTTGTAGGAAAGATCACGTACATAATCACCTACAAGAAAAGAAGGATGAGACTTGTTCCGAAGAACAAGTGATGACAGATAAAAAATAATATGATGAATGCAGCGACATCATTGATGTAGAACATTCTGGTTATGAAGAAGTAACCAAGAAGAAAGGGAAGACCATTTCAAGAAGAATGATGTCTAGGATGCAGTATCGATACATGAAGGGAAGTTCGTAGTTCCATCATGCAGTAGATGTAAAAATCATGGGATACAAGGCAAGATTCGTAGCATAAGGATTCTCATGAAAAGAAGGCATAGACTACGAAGAGACATTTGCAGGAAGTGGGAGTTGAGACACATGACAGGAAGAATCATGTGTGCAAATGAAAGAAGGCCTTGTACAAGCTTAGAAGACACCCATGGGATAACACATACATGAGGAGCCCGATGAAGATCTTAACCTTTGCTACAAGGTTGAATATGGAATCCTATAGAGGATGAGAAGCTCACAAATGGGTGCGAGAAGAACTTTTGAAAAGTTTAAGATAGAGGATCTTGGTATCCAATGAACCTAGATGGATACATAGAATATTAGTAGCAGAGGAAGATACTTGTCACTTCGGTTTAGAATGTTTCAGTGCATAGAGTATGAAAGACAGAGGGAGTATGATGCTTTGCTTCAGAAGGTGTGACTGTAGAAGATCCCGAGGTTCAACATGGTACAACAGGATGGATAGCTTACCGATGACTCTAGGATTTACTGAGAGTAAAGAAGATTCCAACCTTTTCTTCAAGGTTGAAGGAAGAAGACTAGTAATGCTCCTATTATATGTTGATGACTTATTCCTGACATAAAAGAGGAACTCATTAAAGTTGCAAGAAGGAGACTTGTTGCCAAGTTCAAGATGAAGGACTTGGGGATGATGCACTATGTTCTAGGCATGGAGGTGCAGACAATGGAAGTATGCAGTAGAGGTCCTGAAGAGGTCTAAGATGATGGACTGCATGACCACACGTATGGAATCGAACCTAAATTTATTGAGTGTTGCTTCATTAGAGTCGGTTGATGCCATGATGTATCATTAGATAATTTGTTCCTTGATATACCTGACGGATACAAGACTAGATACTTGCTTTGTTGTGAACACATTGAGACATGTTCACTTGATTGCTGCAAAGCATATTTTGAGGTACCTAAAGGGTACAGTTGATTATGGGCTCAAGTATGAGGTGAATCAAAAGATTAACCTAGAAGGTTATGCTGATTCAGATTGGGTAGGTAGTGCCATCGATAGGAAGAGCACTTTAGGGTATTTCTTCAGTATGGGATCAGGTGTGATCTCTTGGTTTAGTAGGAAGCAATGCCATGTGGCACTGAGTACAACTGAAGCAGAGTATGTTGTAGCTTGTCTAGCTAGTTGTGAGGCAGTATGGCTAAGGAAGCTAATGTCTGATTTATTTGATCTCTAGTTGGATGCTACTTGTATATATTGTGACAACTAGAGTTGTGTGAAGTTGTCAAAGAACCTGGTGTTCCATGACAAGTCAAGGCATATCGAGATCAAATATCACTATATCAGGGATATGGTGTAGAGATGAGCAGTGAAGCTCCAGTATGTTGCGACGGACGAACATATAGCTAATGTGTTGACTAAGCCATTAGCCAGAGTGAAGTTTGAGTAATTCAGGGAGAAGCTTGGTGTTCTCTAGATTGAGGTTCCCTCTAAGGGGAAGTGATGATTCTATGCGCCATTCTGACATGGTGAGAGGATTGGTTCCTTCCATGGTCAAATGTAAGGGCTAAGCCATTCTATCATGATGAGAGGATTGGTTCCTCACATGTCAGATATGAGTGCTAATCCATTCTGGACTATAGGATTGGTTGCTACATGATCAGATATAAGTGTTAAATACCATTCTTGGAATGGAGGCAACTGGTCAGTTACCGGGAACACTCAGCCTTTGACTGAGGGCCATTCTGATGTGATTGTAGGATTTCTTCCTACATGATTAGATGTAAGTGCAGAGCCATTGTGAGGTGATTGTAGGATTGGTTCCTACATGATCAGATGTAAGTGCAGAGCCATTGTGAGGCAACTGTAGGATTGGTTCCTACATGATCAAATGTAAGTGCAGAGCCCTTTCGACATGTAGGTAGGATTGGTTCCTTGCATGGTCAAATGTAAGTGATGGCCCTTTCTGACATAGATGACTATATTGGTTTCTCTCATTGTCAGATGTGAGTGCTGGGCCTTTCTGATAGGGTTGTGGGATGTGTTCCCACATGGTTAGATGTGAGTGTTGGGCGTGCCTTTCTGATGTGATTGTAGGATTGGTTCCTACATGATTAGATGTAAGTGTTGGGCATGCCATTCTGACTTAGGGTCAAATATAAGTGTTGAAAAAGACCTACATGGAGGCTAGGCCTATAACCAACATGAAAAACAACTGGCTCTGTATAACTTCTTGTGACGAGAAGAATCAAGAGATAGCACCTGTGATGATGACCCAGCAGAGATGTTCCAGAACCGGAGATGATCCATATTGAGTGATGATCCAGATCTAGTGATGATGATCCATATCGAGTGATGATATAGATCCAGATGAAGATGACTTGAATATGACGAGGACTCGATGATGATCCATATGATATAGAGAAGAAGACTTGTGCTGATAAATTGTGTTGAGAGAATACCTTCCTAGTTAAGAGGGAGTGTTGATGTAATTGTAACTTCGGAATGTATTCACCTGTATATCTTATGTATTGTACCCCGATGTTTATTTCCGGAAGTGTCTGTAATGTATTGAAGTCATGTCACGCCCCAATGTGCCTATCAAGGGATTCAATAATGTAAACAATTCATGTCAATTCATTGTGAATAACCCTCCTATTGTTCAAGGGTTAAAGTCCCCGCAGTTGTGGGGCCCTAGGGTTACTATACTATCCTAGAGAAGTCGACCCTAGGTGAGTTATTATAAGTCAGGGAAATAGTCCCCACCGTTGTGTTAAGAATAACCCTCATTGTTGGTCGGAGTGGCAAAGTCCCCATAAGTTGTGGGGCACTAGGGTTATTAGACTCTCCTAGAGATGTCGGCTCTAGTAAGTAATTTTTAAGTGAAGCCAACATGTTGGAGTGGACATTAAGTAAAAAAAATAATAGAAATAGAGAGTGAGCCTCTCTATTTATCACAGACATAGTCACTCATTGGGGCGCATGAGTGAGAGAGAAGTTGCTGGGACATGAGAGAGACTACTGCTGTCAGAAGATCATCTTTATGTTTTTGGGTTTTACTTTTTGTGCTGATTCTATCTCCGAGGAAGTTGTAGGGTTTTATCCTTTATGGTTTCCCTGAGGAAAATTATTTGTCTCTTGTCTCTTTTGTTTATTGTTGTGCATGTTATTCTCTCAGTTAAAGATCCCAAGATCATAATGCTAGCTTGAATGATAAAAATATAACATTATCTTCCTCATTCTTTTATCATCAAAATGATCCTTAGTCGTTGATATTCGTCCACGCCTAATATCCACCGCACAATCTCTAGTCATATGGACGGTTAGTTTGGGCTTATCTCGGGCGTTCTTTCACCTGGTGAAATTGATTTCAGCCATGGATCTATATACACGCTTTAAAGTCTCCGTTCCACACCATTGATATGTCTAAGATACATATCTTCAAATCAATGTTTGAATTGATCAATGGAACAATCAATTCCTTCTTGCAGTGCTCTTCAAGCAGTCTCTGCACTCTCTCTTCACTCCTCACTCCATAGATTTCCTTTCTCATTGTTGAATTCATGTTGATACCATGCTTATTGGTTATTCCTTTGATATTTATGAACTCCTTTGGCATCAATGAAAATCCATGTAATGGATCATTTGTCTTTTATTGATTTCATCCCGTTGCATGTCTATTGGTTATCCCTTTGTCATTTGTGAAATCCTTTGAAGTCCTTTGACATCAATGACAACTATATTCTCAACACATTTCATATTCTTATTCTATGTTTTGTACATTGTCTCTTGCACGCATATTTCCTATTTATGTGTGATCCATACAGAGATTTCAGAATGTCTTTCATTTCATTTAAACCAATTTATCTTATTTATTTTTCTTTGATCTAATAAACATTGTTTCGAAATCCTTTTTCATCCACACATAGTTGTCATAAAACACAAACCAAAAACATATTATTTCCATTGAATTGTGCATTCACAGTTTATTAAATCTGTATTGCAAACTTAATTTCATATTCTCCTCATATTCTATTACATTCATTCTTAATCATTTATGTTTTCATTGTCTTCATTGTTTTTGGTGTACACAATTTGAATGTTAAGCCTCTAAAATCAAATGATGATTGTGTTTGTTTCCAAGTGCATTTTCAGATTTCTTTAAATAGTCTTTTATTTCTTGGATCTAATTTCCCTCAACCAATTTATATTTCTATTTTTCACATAACACAAAAAAATTAACAATTAAGTTTCCATCAAATTTACATATCAGAGGAAACAATTAATTATAGCTATTGTGTATAAAATATATATGGTTTCAAAATTGAGAAGTGATTTTTCATAGACACTTTTCACATATTTACATAACAAAATGATAAAGAGCCTCTTTCTTTTCCACATCATTTATTCAAACCAATTCTGTCCACAACCAATTTACATGCCAATGATTTCATTCTAAATTGACTTTCGTTTACAGTCATTAAAATATCCCTTTTTCCTTTAATCAATTCCATTATTTTCTGTGTGTGTAAACGCATTCTAAAATAGATTAGTTTTCTACAATTACATAGAACACACATATAATTCATTATACACACATTTCATTATTTAAAAATCCATTTCAATTCATAGTTGTAAGTATTCTTTTATTTTGGGTGCACCTTCTTTAGTTAGAGCCATTTGATTTTGAGTGTTTTCAATTGTTGATTGAATCTCAAGCTATGTTTCTTGTTCACTTATCATTGGTTTTATTATTGGTTTTCAGTGTCTTGTTTAAATCTGAATCTTTGTAATTGTTTGGATAGAAGAGTTGCATGTTTTGTTTTAAGGATTTGATTGATTGTACGATTTAATGATTTTCATTCATAATCTACCACATGCCGAACCATACTTAATAGTTCAATAAGCTACACTCAAATAACCATATGAACATTCAGTGATTGAAAGAGTATGGTCTTAGAATTCAATAGCATTAGCATTTTATTAGTGCACTGGAAAGTAATAGGTGTTAATTATTTAAATTACTATTTGATAGTTTATACTGTAGCTTCATGTTCTGTAACCACTTGTTAGTTATTTTGTTTAATTATTACAAGAATCTCATTCAAAGTTCAAGACACTAATAAGCTACTTAAAACTTTCAGTAAAAAGTGTTAATTATTTAAATTACTATTTGATAGTTTATACTGTAGCTTCATTTTTTATAACCACTTGTTAGTTATTTTGTTTAATTGTTACAAGAATCTCATTCAAAGTTTAAGACACTAATAAGCTACTTAAAAAACGTGACATGAAAATCCTCATATGAAATATTGTGTCTCAAATCCTTCATTCTTGTTGGTGCCCATTATTGCCTCTTTTTATGACCCTTTCTTGCTTTATTTTACCCTCCTTACTATATACCATCTTTACTTTTACACTATATAACCTACCCTTTTACTCATTTTGTAGACTCAAGGCATCAAGAGGTAAATGGATGAATTAAACACTATTTTTTAATTTGTTGAAAAATAATTTTAATGAATTCTGAATGATAAACCCTTGCATCATATCCCTGTACTAATTAATTTTTATTTAACAGCTACAGTAAGAGTGCAGGTCAATAAAGGGGTTTCATTGAAGATTAAAGGCCTTAGTATGACAAGGATCCTTCCATGGTGTGCTTGGATTTTATTGTAGAACGAGAATTAAGCAATAGGATCATCACTTATGCACTTTGTGTCATGAGGATGAGCTTGTACAATGTTATTTTGTTATACCCATTTTCTATTTTGAGATGGAGGATCGAAATCCTACCTATTCAGTAGGGAAATATGTTTGAAGTTAAAATATTTATGACTCTGTTCGAGACATATAAATATTAGAAGGTGCCGAGGAAGAATCATCATTTACTATTATGCTACTAAAATGTTTTTGTTTAAACTCTACTATGAATTTTAGCAGATATCAATGCTATGGCTACCTCTTTTACAATTGTTATAACATCATAGATCGATGTTCATGTAAGTTCCAGTTCCTATTCTGTAGTAGTTTGAGGATAATTTATTAGTTGGTAGGGCCCACCAATTGAGATCGTTAAGCATTTTGTTTATTTGTTGTATATTACCATATCATTGTGTATATGTTTCTTCCAACTCTGTAAATGCTATCAGTTTAATAGTTTGTATGTGCATTGAATATGTGGTCACAAATATGCATTAATATTTGTTCCTTGTACTTATATATAGATTTATGTGGTGTGAAAACTATAGTATAGATTTATTTTCACCCATTTTCCATTTGCTATTATTGCTCATAGATTTCACTTTTCTTTTGATAGGTAATATTACCAATGTTAATCTTTGTATCTATTAAGTTTTAAGAATGCATTGAAATATTTATTCTCCATTAGAATCATAGAGATTATTTTTCCTTTAAGCTTGCAAGCAAATAGTCCTGTGCTTGTAATATTGTAGGAGTAGGAAGTGAGTTCATATTTTAAAACATCGTAGGTTAGGAAATAGATGATAATTTGTTTAACTCTTTCAGTCGATTATTGGAACTGTAAATTGATTATTATGGTTCACTTTTGTTTTGGTTTTGTTATTTAGTTAAAACATATACATATTTTTACTTCATTTCGGTTGAGAAGTTCGAAGTAGGTTTTATGTCATAGAAAGAATTTTAAAACTAGATCTGTTTACTTAGGTTTCCACTCTTTGTTTTGTGCATTTGTTGTTTTCATGATTTGAGTATATTTTATTCTGGTTCTATATAATTGCATAAATATGATAGATCTAGCCTTGATGAGTCAGGGTTAGAACCTAGTTTTTAGTTAACCTAGTTTGGAAGTTGTTTTTCTAATTCATTCAATATTTACAAGTTACAATGTTTGCAAATAGGCATTCAGTCTAACCTTTTTCTTTGTTTTGGAACTTGAATATTGAGTGCAATAGTTTCAAGTTTCACTACATAGTTATGATAGAATCCAGTCAAACAAAGTTTTAGTCATCTTTTATAGATAGTTTAGCATAAATTCCAAGTCATTCATGAACTATTAGAGACTACGTAGGTCAATCCTTTTCCCTTTTTCTCATTGCATATGGTCTACAAACTTCACCTTTTAGTTAGTCTTTTAGTGATAATTCAGTAAGTAGTACTTCTACAAGGCTTACGTATATGAAACCATTAGTTTTGCATCTCATTCCTTATTCCCTCTGGTTTAACCCTTTTTCACTAAGTGTGAGAGTGTGCTTGCTTCTTCATCCATTTGACTTGATTGTTCTGCATTTTGATTTGGTTTCCATATCTTCGAAATAAAAATTAGAATTTTGTAGATTCTGTAATTTTTCATGAGTTCTATTTTTATTATTATAGTTTTTATGGGTATGGTTTTAGGAGTGCTATTTTAAATATTCATGAAGAGTATTATTTAGTTCCATTTATGCATGGATTATCAAAACATTTTTTTTATTTATGTTTGTGCATCGATTCACATAATTAAAAATTACTCCTCTATCTGATTTCAATTTTCATCAGATATGAACTCCCTTAGACTTGATACAAACAGTCTTAGAATTTTGTCCTTCTAGACTACTTGAATTCATGTTTTGTGGTTACTAGGTTCGAGTATATTAAATTCTTCTATAGAATAATAAATCCATACACTATAGACACTTTATGTGTACGAATAGTGTTTGCAAATCTAAGTTTACATTCCTAGGTTGACACTTAAAGGACCAGGAAAGATTTATATAAAAATACATATCTTTGGCATGACAATTTTGGCGTCGTTGCTAGGGAGTGCCAAAAAAGATAAAAGTTTAGTTTCGATTATTTTTTTATATGTTCAGGCATTTTGCAGGGCTGGTGGAGAAGATACAGAAAGACAAGAGGTATGAACCTGCGAATCTTCCTTCGTATGTCTCTCCAAATATATTATTCCTTTTAATTTTTCTTATGAGTAGACCTAAGTCTAAAGTAGAAGTTATGATTCCGGTTAAAAATATTTATGATAAATATTCGCATAGTTCCAAAAAATCCCATTACTAACCAAGGTAGGGGTTTCCAAGAAATATTCAAAGTGGAGGAACTAATATTCCTAATTTGATAAACTCACGATTAGAAACTACTATGAATAAAGAACAGGAAGATACTTTGACTATTGCAAATAACTAGTTGGTGGTACCAGAAGACCTTCTCAAATTTCTTGAAGGAGCGATAGAAACCAAGGTATTACAATTCAAACCTAAGGATGTAAAAGTAGCAACATAAGAACAAAATGCAAGTTCAGTAGTGGAATATCAATCTTCATCTCATCAGGGAAACATGGGAGACAAAGAGAGATCTTCAAATGTAGGCGATGACAATGCTAATAATGAGGAGGTGGAAATCACCTTTGGGTTTAGAATCTTATAGTTAATTACTAATCTTAACATGAAGAATACCTCTCCCTCAATCCTACCTCATTTTCATGGGTTAGTGACTGAGGACCCAAACTCATTTATGTTTGAGTTTGACATTTTTTGTAGGAGTTATAATTACGTTAATGATGTTCAGAAACTAAAATTATTTCTTGCTACACTTAAGGATTTTTCTCTTAGATGGTTTATGGGGCTAAGAGACGATTCTATTTCAAATTAGGAAGGTATGATTATGATTTTTTTTTTAAATATCATGAATATTGCAATACAAGGAATATGAAGACTGACATTATTAAAATGCAGTAGGTTGAGGATGAAAGTCTTGAGGACTATGTAGCGAGGTTTCTTTACAAACTTCAAAGGTCCAGAAATGCTTCATTAAATAGAGACTCTATTAAGATCATTTTTTGAAAGGAATAAAGGAAGATTATATTGACATCCTCTATATTATGAGATTTGGTGATATTTCACAAATTCCTTTCTCAAACATTTTTGATCTATGTAAAAAGTATTCTTGAATTCGAGCTAAAATAGGTACGAGAATTAGAGACACAGTTGCAAAGGGAAAAAAAACTTCTGCAGGTGTAACTCGAACTAAAATAGGGAATTTATTAGAAAATTTTAAAGTTGATATTTTCAACACTAGTACATGTGGACATTTTTCCCATGGACTTTCATTTCTATTGCAACACTTGTGGGCTGCTATAGCAATGAAAATGACCCCTTATTTTCATGGGAAAAATTTCATTGCTATAGCAACATTTTGCACTTTTGTTGCAATTGTGATTAATGGTACGTGCCGCACTAGTGACGAAAGTATGGATACTACTGTGGCAGTCTTCCGTCACTCTTATGATGATAATTTACCGACAAAGAGTTTAATGGTCGTCGCTATAGCGACAAAAATTAAGGTTTTTTTTTTAAAGATCAATTTTTTTGTGATGAATTGTGAGTTGCTTTAGAAAGGAAATATCATGGTTAGCATGAGTGTAGCGATGAACTGTGCATCACTATAGCGATGGAAGAAAAAAAATTAAAAAAAAACTTTTGCGACAGAATGTGCATTGCTTTAATGATGAACATCAATGAAATTGCATGGGTATAGCGACGAACAATGTGCCGCTATAGCGATGGACATCGAGTTTAAAAAAAAAAAATAAACGTTTGCGATGACAATTTCGTTGGTTTAGTGACGCCACAGTGTGTGTAGCGACGAGGTGTGTGTCACTATAGTGATGGGAGGAAATATTTAAAAAAAAAAGTGTTTGCGATGAAGTTTTCGTTGATTTAACGACGAAGAGGGCATCACTATAGCGATGGACGACAATATTTTTTTAAAAAATGACAAACTTGCTATATAAGCGATGAAACTATGCGTCGCTAGTCTAGCAAGTTCGTCACACTTAATAGGTATGCTCGTCGCTTTTTGCTCATTAGTAAGCACTACTGCTCTAAAGCTACCAAGCCAAACCCTAATTGTGCTTAAACATTGAAGTTAAATTCTCATTGTGCTACCACTACCTCCATTTTCTAATTGTGTCCAAACATTAAAGTTGATAGGGTAAATCAAGCACTACAAAGTAATTGTATTAATTGTCAGTGGTAGCACCCATACTTTTATTCATAGGCGAGTGGTAGAAGAAACCCATTTCTATGTTCACCATATACTAAATTTACAAATTATTATAGAAAATGGAGGTATTGTGAAATGTGGGGGTTGATGCAAAAATATGAAACTCCAAATGGGTGACCATCATCACAAAACACACATCTTCTCTATTTAAATTGGTGGGTGTGATGTACTTCTGTTGCAGCTGCGACAATTTCCCAAAATTCTAAAAAAAATTAGGATCCCCCTTTTGTTTTGGATTAGCTTGATTTTCCTCCCTATTTTGTTTCATTGATCTCTTAGAGCATTTGTTTTTTGATATCTAGGTTGCTCCACTATTTGATTTAATTGATGCATTTGGAAATCCTTTGGAAACCTGCTGGATTGTTTCCGTTGAACGTATTTGAAGCTTACTGGAATCGGAGGTTATTTGGTTTTTAATTTTCCACCGTTGCGGGTGAATCTAATCTGTGGCCCTCCGCAGTTGCGGATGAGTTTGGGTTTTCGAGAAGACGAAACTTTCCGATTGCCAACCCGTTTGTTTTTCATGGCGAGCGTTTTTTGTTGGGCATCGGACGCCCCTTTGATCTTTTATCCTGCCGTTGCGGATGGGCTTTTGATTATGATTTCCGGTTTTTCTTCCGACTTATGTGTTTTCGACTGGTTTCAAGTTTTAAGTCGAAACCTTTTACCACGTTAATTGTCCCCGTTGCGGAGGGATTTGGACTTTTGTCCTCCGACCTGAGATCCTTCCGACATCCGACGCGTGTAACCGGAGAGAAGACTTTTAGGATTTTATCTTCCACCATTGCGGAAAGATTCAAGCTCTCGACTTTCGATTCAAGTTTCCTCTGACGTCCAATTGTGGAGTTCTCCCGTTTCGCCCACCATTGTGGATGGATCGACGTTATGGCCTTCCGCCATTGCGGAAGGTTCCTCATTCTCACCGCCTGACTTAGAACGACCCCCTGTCTGATATGTTATGTCGTACATGCGTATTTTTGTATATATATGAACGGGTCATAGGGTTTGTTTATCATTTCATCATTGTCGATTAGTGAGCTCTGTCGTTATCTATTGTGCTCGCCCGTTTCACTGTTGCAGTACTTTCGGTCCAGGTGTCTTCACCGTGTTCGGCGGTTTTCTCCACGTCGGCTACGTGCCCGTATCTGGTAGGTTCTTTGCATCATCTCCTGTTCCTTTGAAGCATTCGGTAAAGTTTATATGGACATTTGTGGTTGCGGTAGTTTTCACCTAGCGGTTTGCCGGTTCCAAGCCTATATAAGTAAGGGGAGGGTTATTTTTGACTGTCAGTAGGGGTTTTTTTTTAACTCACGGAGAAATTATTTAGGTCGCGGCCTTGCTTGTAAACCCCGCGTATAGAGATGGGGGTTTGGTGCAGACGGCCGTTACGCCGTCTGCACCAAGCTTCCCCGGATAGTGATGACTATGTCAGAAAGGGGGGATTGTATAGGCGTTTTCTGCAATACCTGTGGTTTCTCTTCGCGGTTGTAATCTCCACTTTACCTGCATCCTCAAATTTTTGTTTTGCCGCTCTCTTCTGTATATCGTTTTTGGCACCTAGCCGGTCAGAAGGGATCCGCTGCGGTTTATAATTAGTAGCCATGAGCGCGGGGGCGTATGCATCATTTCCGTCGCATATAGTTTCCCTTGCAAACTTGCACGACCCTTTTCTGCTCATTCACCTGAAACCCTAGCTAGTTTAAAGGGATAGGCGTTGTTTATTTCGTTCAACAGGGATCTCATGGATTGTTGCCCTAGTCGGAGCACCATTCTCAGTAAAATGATAGTAATACCCGCAGCATATAGTCAAGTTAATGTAATTATCTTCCGCAAGCAGCATAAGTCATTGTCGATTTTATCCCTGCTAAGGCTTTGTTTGATGTTGGAAACATCGGCGACTAACACAAGCTCTATGCACTCAACCCTTCTCTATGTTTGCTATGCAATAGAACAATAGCTGAATGCCACACCATGCATTTGATGAACATGCAGTTGCTTTATGAAGTGTTTTCATGGGAGAAATGGCATATTGCATAGTAGTGTAGATTTAGTAATGGCTCGAGTATGGTTGATAAAGTTAGTATTATGCAGCTTTATTACATAGGAATAAGTTTGCTTCATGCTAGGTATAGATAGGGTCATGGAATACTGTGCACTAGTCTAGTAGTTCTGATAGTCAGGGCATGTTTGGGTTATGCATGTATGCATTTGTTTCTCAGCTTGCTACCACATTAAACATATGAAAATGGCACTTTGCATATGGATGTAATTTTATTAAAAGATGGTCGTGAAATGTTTTAATGTCGTGCCGTAATGTTACATCTTATAGACATGTGCATAATACGCCTATTAGTCATTTCAGTCCGGTTATGTAAACTTGTATCTTAGTTCCATCAACTAGTTGCTGCCATGATATACATAGATAGAATAAAGTGCTGCACTCTGTCATGTAAATATATGCATCTCGAATTGCTTAATGTTACAATGTTATAGATGGAAGGAGGAACTTACAATGTCCAAAAGACAAAAGAAAAAGGCCCCAGTGGTGGAAGAAGTGCCACAAGCAGAAGCTGAAACAAAGACTGAATATATATATGGAGACACTCAATGTGTCTCTGTTGTTGAACCCGAATATCAGTGGGGGGATGTCTATAGACTCATCACTAGAAGAGAGGTGCCTGATATGGGACTGGAAGAGGAACCCATCTATGCCAACATCGAAAGATCGGCACTCATGAAGGTCGCCACTAGACCGGAACTCTTCCCATGCTCGGAAGTCATAGGATGGATTCTGCCTCAGGCGGATGTCTCAGCAATGATTCTGAAGGATGTTAATGATCAAGGTTATGCTGTGTACAGCCTTGGTTATGTAGCCTTGGACTACCATCTGCCGGAGCCCGAAGTGTTCGTGTCTGATGACTGGTTAAGTAGCATTAAAATGGACCTGATAGAAACCATGAAAAGAATGATGCTAACAGGGAAACTTTTCAGGCCCAAAGCAATGAATGAGTATGATACAGCGAGTCTAAGGGCTCCATATAGATTCATAGCCTTGATGCTCAAAATAATATTTGGAAGAGCCCATGGCAGGTTGTTCAAGATGGAATGGATACCTCTCATCTTTCATGTGGCCACCGATGGGACAATCTTCAACTGGCCCAGCCTGGTTTCAAACAGTCTGTCTGCTTGCTTAGCCGCAGCCCAAGGGGGAGAGACCTAAAAAAAGTCTGAGTTTTACATGAGCTCGATACTTATAGACTGCATATTGTGTCATAAGCCCTTCCCAGGTCTCAGATGCATCTGGTACAGGGAGAGAATGCCTATCTACGCAACTTACAAACCTTTGTGGGCACATGTTTACCACAACCAATATAGAGAAGTATGCGCACAGTTCATTATGCCATTACACACCCTCATTTTTCTAAAGGAATGTGACTGCTTGTCAGAGGGGGCCATGAAAGTAATAGAAGAATACGTAGACTATTAATTGACAGAAAATGGCATGTATTACAGAATGTTTGGTGGCTCAAAAGCCCCTTCCCTGCTGCCAAAATACGCAACCGACTATATTGTCCATAAGGAGGCGGTCAGGCAAGTTTTCATCGATGGAATAGGAAAATTCATGTTTGAACACAAGAAGACTGCTTAACCCCCTTTTCCATTCAATCTTGGAAGTTGCATATTTGCTAAAGTGAAACAGGATGATGAATTTGTAGTAGAATTAGAGAAATTCCATTTTGGCAGGATGCCATTCGAGAGGAGTGATTCCCAAGGTAAGGTTGTGGAGCATTGCAAAGAACATAAGGTTCACTTTGAGTATACTCATCACTTCGATAAGGAAGAATCTGTCTTCTGAAGTGCCCCTAACTTGACAGCTCTAAGAAGACGATTCAAGCCAAAGATCACCACTAAAGGTGGAAAAGAGGCTGAGTGAGCCAAAGCTGAGCAAGCCAGAGATGAGGAAGAGGCCAAAAGGAGACAGGAGGAAGCCCAGAAGTTAGCACAGGAAGCTGCAGGATGGATTCATAGCGAAGAAGAAGAAAAAAGAAAAGCTGCCTAAGAAGCAGCTGAGAAGGCACAAGAAGCAGCCAAAGAGGCTGAAGAAGTAGCTAGGAAAGCAGCTGAAGAAGCGAAGAGAAAGCTAGATGAGGAAATGAGAAGGCAAGAAGCAGAGGGCAAGAAGCTAACAGAGAAAAGACAATCAACTACTGAGGGGCAGACCCAAGACACAGAAAATCTAGAGGTCCAGGATCCACAAGTGCCTGCTATCGACACTCTTGTGGTCCCTTCACTCAAAATAGTTCCTTTTGTCAAGGAAAAGGGCAAGGAAATACCTGATTTCAATATGGTGTATTATGATAGGGATACCAAGAGAATAATGAAGAGGACAGAAAAAAGGGTAGAGGCAGAAGGAATGGCTGGTAAAATGATAACAGATACGGCTGTGATGATAGGAATAGACGTAGATCCAAGGCTTACCATAAGGGCCGAGACTGCAATACTACATGCTTCATAGGATAACATAGACAAGGTGATGACTAAACTGGAGTCATACAAGAAATATTCTGAGCAGCTGAAGGATACCCTGAAGAGAGAAAGAGAGGAGGGAAATAAGTTAAAGCGGAAATTTGAGCGCATACAGAGGGATATGAGGACTGCTGCAGCCGGATTGCAAGTTCTACGTGAAGAGAGACAGGCTCAGGAGGCTACACAAGAAAACCTTGAGCAAGTGGAAGAAGAAGAACAAGAGTTGAAGAAGGAAAAGGAGCAGTTTCTGCAAAAGGTGGAGGACCTAGAAGAACAGATGAAGATCCTTGAGCAGGAAAATGATTTGCATTCCCAGGAACTGACAAAGCAACATCAAGAGCAGCTTACCTCTCTAACTGCTGATCTGGAGGCAGCAAAGGAACAACAAGTAAATTTGCAGCCTTTCAAGGAATATATCCTAGCTCAGAAAGGTAAAATGCTACAGCTGTAGACTGCTCTGGAAGAAGAAAGGTGCAAAGTCCTTCAGATTGACAGCAGGCTAGAAGAGATCATGGAAACTTCCTCATACTTCGTTGATCGATCTCAGGATGTTCTTGAGGTCTTGAGTTCCAGAATGGTGAGGCCAGTAGGTGATGCCGAGACTATAGAAGGGTTTCCAGCAAAAGACCATCAAGCCCTCAAGAGAGATCACAACCTAGTAGAGTTCGCCATCAGTACTGCAGAAGACTTCAAGAAGGCTGTAAAAAATACGCAGGGAGCATGCTCAGAATATTTCAGAAGGCTCCTGAATACGTACAACCGATGTCAAACAGAGGATGAGCATAGGCTTGAAGAGTTCCTGTACCATGAGGCCTTTGTGGAAATATTGCAGAAAAGATATCAAGATGCAGAGGCCAGAACTCAACATATTAGAACCATTGATGACCTAGTGCTGAAGAACGAGGTAGGCCACGCAGCCGTTAGCATGCAATTTCTAGAAGATCAGTTTCAGTTGAGCCCAACAAGGATCGAGGCCATCAGGAACCAAGTTGAAAAGTTTGAAATCAGGATTCAGTTCCTGGAGCCATGTGCATTTGAAAGCATTCCTGCTGAAGCAGCAGCGTGGAAAAAGTTCTTAGATAGCCAGGCGGGACCCTCCTCATAAAGGACCAGTCAACTTTGTAATAATTCAATAATTCTGTAAAATATTTTTGAGAAGTGAGGCGTTGGGAAAACTAAAGGTTGGGAATCCCAAAGATCACTTTGGGCAGCCCAACCATTTTATCTTTTTGTATATAAATAGGAAGCGTAGAGAGAATAGGGGCTTTTTTCGCCAGTAAGACTGGTGACGATATATTGTAAGAAGAACTACTTCCTTTTGCAATAAAAAATTACAGTTTGCCTGATGAAAGAAGATCGGTGGGGTTTCAAATGTTTTGCCATGGATAGTCGGAAGATGAACTATTTTTTTTTTCAGCATTATATCCATGAATCGTGAGATCGTTCTAACTTTACGACCTATGTCTTTGTTTAATGATTTCTGATTTATTTTATGAAATAACCACCATGAGTAATGTATGCTGATCATAAATAATTAGCTATCTGGTTGTTGAAATATCTCTCATTGTTCATGCCTGTAAAAGTAAATGTCAGCTATCTGTAATTGCTTTTATCATGTGTGCACATCCACATTACTCATATATTAATTACAAGTTGGCTCCCCGGGGATAGATAGATAGATAGGTAATTAGTTAGTTAATTGATTTACTTCATGGCTGCATATGTGATTTAGGTGTTTGTGAAGGTAAGACGAGAGGTAAGAACCTGCGCAACACATTGTGCAGTTCCTTACATCTGTATCACCCTGCATTGTTAGTTAGGCATTCACATTGCATACATTAAGTCAAAACTACAAAAAACTCGGTGGACCGGGCCACAACCGGTAAACTCTTTGTTTTGTTACCTTAACCTACGGTAGCCGGACCACAAACCGGACGGATTTCCTACTCCAAACAGTCAATGGGCTAGTTTGGAACGTTGATTGGGGAGAATCCTTTACTGTTGCCGCTTGCGAATTTCCAAGCCTCAACAGTTATTGGTGCTAGAAGGAAGGCCGCCAGTAAATGGCTGGCCTTGGAACTTAATTTTCTCGAGACTATCTTACCAGAAGATGTTTGAAGCTTTCAACCTAACTTAGATTTTTGTAGATTCCAGAGCTATCCTTTAAAGACTGTTTTCCTAGCGTTTTATTCGTTTACCTTTGCTCATGGCTGGTAATCAACCCAACCCTTTGCTAGCATGGAGAGTTAGGTCACCTCTGAACCTAACACCTCCTCTGCATGACTTACCTCAAGCCTTTGACAAGCTCTTGCCCAAGTTCGACCCTAAGGAAGGAATTGCTGTAGACGATCACCTTCAAAGCTTCTACCTAGCATTAGAAGGGCTAAGGGCTGGAGAGTATGAAGATGTGGTCTGTAGGCTGTTCCCACACACTCTGAAAGGAGCAGCAACATCTTGGTATTTCAGTCTGCCTGCAAACTCCATTCCTGATTGCGACACTTTTGAAAGAGTTTTCAGAAATAAATACACAACCCAAAAAACGCATGCCTCATTGATGAAAGGTCTTGGTCAGCTAAGAAAAGAGAAGAATGAAAAGGTGCGTAGTTTCACTCAGAGATTTTCACTGTACCTAAAAAAACTTTTCTGTAGTTGACAGACCTTCAGACAAGGTTTTGATTGAGTATTACACCTCAGCCCTAGGGCCTGAGCTGGCTATGTTTGCCAAGATGAAAATCAAACCTACACTGGTAGAGACTTATGAAGAGGCTGAAAGGGTAGAGGCAGAAAGTGAGAGTGTAGAAGATTATCCTGATCCACTTGAAGACAAGATTACTGCCAGAAGAATTTCACTGCTGTCTAAACCTAGAGAAAATAAATCACATGATTACCAAGGAATGATGAAAATGCTTCAAAAACTGTCCAACCGAATAATAGACCTGGAGAAGGAAAGGGATATTCAGAAAACCCATAAGCTTCACTATCTGAAAAAAGAGGGTAACAACCAATGGCAAGTCCCTCCTCCCAATTCAGAATCAATAAACATAACAGAAGTAGGGGGGGATAATTTCTGTACTTTTCACCAACAACCCCATTCTGAGAAGAAGTGTCCTCAATGGTTACATTCAATGACATTGGTGATGAACAAGTTGTTGGACCCTAAATTGGCTAAGGACAGTGGTGAGGAGGAAAAGGAGAAACAAATCATAAGAAAACCAGAGGATGATACTATGTTCTCATGGAATGGTAGTTCACTGTTTGACACTGGATATGATACTCCTAAATCTGAATGTACATCTACCACTACGCAGGACATGGGTGTCATAGGCCAAGACAATGCAATATTTTCTAAAATCAACAATTTGCAGGAGAATGTTAAGAGACTGGACAAGGGAAAAACTCCTAAGAACAATACCCTCAACCAGAGGACAGAACCAAGCACTGAGACTATCAAACCTGTAGAAGAGAAGACAGGTGTTAGTGGGGAAAACTTCGATGAGACTCAAGAGCTAACAAAGGATATACCTACTCAAAACCAACTAGGAGAAGAAGACCAAGAACCAGGTTGGAAAGAAAACCTGGATACCCGGCCTTTTCTTTTGACTCTAGAAATGCTGAATTGTAATGTGCATAACTACTTGGTGGACTCTGGAGTAGCAGTGAATGTGATGCCCCTTGAGATTTGTAAAAATATTAACGGACAGCTAGAGTCCACACCTCGTGAAGTAACGCAATTAGATCGCACAGGTGTCAAGGTGGTGGGAGAAATGAAGAATGTCCTCATCCGTTTGGCTGCAAACAACAAGATATGTCAATTTATTGACGTTATGGTAGCTGACATACCAAGGGGATATGGGCTCATTCTCAACCGTGATTGGGCTGCCAGGTTGAAAGGTTATTTTGCTTCAGATTGGTCTCATCTGCTGTTGCCTCTTAAAGGTACACCAAATCCAGTAAAACTTCTGAGAGAGCCATACATGAAGCACACTGTCACTAAGTTAGCAGAAGGCAATGAGTATACTGATTCTATCCTGGGAAACTATCTAACTGAGCTTAAGCTAGGACATCAGTCCTCAAAAAGGGCCAGTCCTATGATGGACACTCAGCCTGAGCTCCTTCAACTCCATCAGGCTGAAAAGGATGACTGCAGGATATTAGATATGGGTTCCATTTCAATGACAGCACAATTAGACCATGGTTAGACAACTCATGTCTAAAATCCAGCCCATTCCTTAGCTCTCTAGTTTTAAAATTTTCAGGAATGGGCAAAATTGTTTTGTTTTGTTTTGTATATAAATAAATTGTTTTGTTTTCTTAATACTAGGTACTATTTTTCTGCTCTAGTGTTTTGATGTTTTTCTTTCTTTGATTACTTGCTATGTTGCTGTTTTCTTTATAGCTTTGCTAGTTCTCCTTTTGGTTTTGAATAAGAGGCAAAATTTTGGTTGCAGTGGAAACATCAGGGTTCTGTATTAACTAAAATCCTTAGCGAAAGACTGCACTTTAGAGTATAGGATGTCTTCTAGTAACCATATTCCTAAATGACAGTGCATTCATTGAAGTCTTACTTAACCCCTATAAATAAATCAGAGGTGGAAAGGGTCTAAGGTACTATTTCGAGGCTCCATCCATTTCACTTCTTAAATACCCAAGGGAGGGACAGCAAAAGACCCTTGGAAAGGAAGCAGAGTGAAACAGTATATTATATATAAATGATCCCATGCCATAAATTAAGAAAAGGCTAAAGGCTATTAAGAGTCAAGACTCCTGAAAGAAATAAGACATATCAAAGCAGAGCTTGAAAAAGCCTTAATATCAAAGCATAAAAGTACTAGATGGCCACGAGATCCTCTCCGTCCGTGAACTAAAATATGAAATACACTGTTCACACAAAAGGACACTATGGGATAGAGGATCCTGAATGAAAATTCAGTAAGGAAAGGCCTGAAGGAGGACTCATATCAAAAGAACTAAGGTTCAAAGGGAAAAAAAGTGCAGTTGGCATGGGAATAAGGAACAAAAGGATAATACTGTGACCCTCTGTTACAATCCTGTGGTGTCTAAGCTGTAACTACCAAAGGGCAGGTAAAATAAACCTCATTTATTTGGCCTCAAAAGAGTTATTCAGGCCTGAAACACTCCTGATGTTACCTTCTCCCGAAAGAATAGACTTATTTTAAGTAATTTATGCATAATTTGGCTTGCTTAGGAATACAGACATCTAGAAGGATTCATTGGCATCCAGATAGTCTTAAGCTGGGGAAGAGTTATTTCAGAGATCTGGAGTTCACCAGGTAGTCGCCAATTGTTGCAGCTGCGACAATTTCCCAAAATTCTAAAAAAATTTAGGATCCCCCTTTTATTTTGGATTAGCTTGATTTTCCTCCCTATTTTGTTTCATTGATCTCTCAGAGAATTTGTTTTTTGATATCTGGGTTGCTCCACTATTTGATTTAATTGATGCATTTGGAAAACCTTTGGAAACCTGTTGGATTGTTGCCGTTGAACATATTTGAATCTTGCTGGAATCGGAGGTTATTTGGTTTTTAATTTTCCATTGTTGCGGGTGAATCTAATCTGTGGCCCTCCACAGTTGCGGATGAGTTTGGGTTTTCGAGAAGACGAAACCTTCTGATTGCCGACCCGTTTGTTTTTCGCGGCGGGCGTTTTTTGTTGGGCATCAGACGCCCCTTTGATCTTTTATCCCACCATTGTGGATGGGCTTTTGATTATGATTTCCGGTTTTTCTTCCGACTTATGTGTTTTCGACTGGTTTCAAGTTTTAAGTTGAAACCTTTTACCGCGTTAATTGTCCCCATTGCGGAGGGATTTGGACTTTCGTCCTCTGACCTAAGATCCTTTCGACGTCCGATGCATGTAACCGAAGCGAAGACTTTTAGGATTTTATCTTCCATCGTTGTGGAAAGCTTCAAGCTCTCGACTTTCGATTCAAGTTTCGTCCGACGTCCGATTGTGGAGTTCTCCCATTTCTCCCACCATTGTGGATGGATCAACGTTATGGCCTTCCGCCATTGCGGAGGGTTCCTCATTCTCAATGCCAGACTTAGAATGACCCCCCGTCTGATATGTTATGTCGCGCGTGTGTATTTTTGATATATATGAATGGGTCACGGGGTTTGTTTATCATTTCATCATTGTCGATTAGTGCGCTCTGCCGTTATCTGTCGCGCAAACCCGTTTCGTTGTTGCAGTACTTTCGGTCCAGGTGTCTTCACCGTGTTCGGCGGTTTTCTCCACGTTGGCTGCGTGCCCGTATCCGGTAGGTTCTTTGCATCATCTCCTGTTCCTTTGAAGCATTCGGTAAAGTTTATATGGACATTTGTGGTTGCGGTAGTTTTCACCTAGTGGTTTGCCGGTTCCAAGCCTATATAAGTAAGGGGAGGGTTATTTTTGACTGTCAGGAGGGGGGTTTTTTTAACTCATGGAGAAATTATTTAGGTTGCAGCCTTGCTTGTAAACCCCGCGTATAGAGATGGGGGTTTGGTGCAGACAGCCGTTACGCCGTCTGCACCAAGCTTCCCCGGATAATGATGATTGTGTCAGAAAGGGGGGATTGTATAGGTGTTTTTTGCAATACCTGTGGTTTCTCTTCACGGTTGTAACCTCCACTTTACCCGCATCCTTGAATTTTTGTTTTACCGCTCTATTTTGTATATCATTTTTGGCACCTAGCCGGTCAGAAGGGATCCGCTGTGGTTTATAATTGGTAGCCATGAGCGCGGGGGCGTATGCATCATTGCCGTCGCATATAGTTTCCCTTGCAAACTCGCGCGACCCTTTTCTGCTCATTCACCTGAAACCCTAGCTGGTTTAAAGGGATAGGCGTTGTTTATTTCGTTCAACAGGGATCTCATGGATTGTTGCCCTAGTCGGAGCACCATTCTCAGTAAAATGACAGTAATACCCGCAGCATATAGTCGAGTTAATGTAATTATCTTCCGCAAGCAGCATAAGTCATTGTCAATGTTATCCCTGCTAAGGCTTTGTTTGATGTTGGAAACACCGACGACTAACATGAGCTCTATGCACTCAAACCTTCTCTATGTTTGCTATGCAATAGAACAATAGATGAATGCCACACCGTACATTTGATGAACATGCAGTTTCTTTATGAAGTGTTTTCATGGGAGAAACGACATATTGCATAGTAGTGTAGATTTAGTAATGGCTCGAGTATGGTTGAAAAGTTAGTATTATGCAGCTTTATTACACATGACTGAGTTTGCTTCATGCTAGGTATAGATAGGGTCATGGAATACTGCGCACTAGTCCAGTAGTTCTGATAATCAGGGCATGTTTGGGTTATGCATGTATGCATTTGTTTCTCAGCTTGCTACCACATTAAACATATGAAAATGGTACTTTGCATATGGATGTAATTTTATTAAAAGATGGTTGTGAAATGGTTTAATGTCGTGCCGTAATGTTACATCTTATAGACATGTGCATAATAAGCCTATTAGTCATTTCAGTCCGGTTATGCAAACTTGTATCTTAGTTCCATCAACTAGTTGCTGCCATGATATACATAGATAGAATAAAGTGCTGCACTCTGTCATGTAAATATATACATCTCGAATTGCTTAATGTTACAATGTTATACATGGCAGGAGGAACTTACAATGTCCAAAAGACAAAAGAAAAAGGCCCCAGTGGTGGAAGAATTGCCACAAGCAGAAGCTAAAACAAAGACTGAATATATATATGGAGACACTCAATGTGTCTCTAGTGTTGAACCCTAATATCGGTGGGGGGATGTCTATAGAATCATCACCAGAAGAGAGGTGCCTGATATGGGACTGGAAGAGGAACCCATCTAGGCCAACATCGAAAGATCGACACTCATGAAGGTCGCCACTAGACCAAAACTCTTCCCATGCTCGAAAGTCATAGGATGGATTCTGCCTCGGGCGAATGTCTCAACAATGATTCTGAAGGATTTTAATGATCAAGGTTATGCTGCGTACAGCCCTAGTTATGTATCCTTGGCCTACCATCTGCTGGGGCCCGAAGTGTTCATGTCTGATGACTGGTTGAGTAGCATTAAAATGGACCTGATAGAAAACATGAAAAGAATGCTGCTAACACGGAAAATTTTCAGGCCCAGAGCAACGAATGAGTATGATATAACGAGTCTAAGGGCTCCATATAGATTCATAGCCTTGATGCTCAACAGAATATTCGGAAGAGCTCATGGCAGGTTGTTCAAGCTGGAATGGATACCTCTCATCTTTCATGTGGCCACTGATGGGACAATCTTCAACTGGCCCAGCCTGGTTTCAAACAGTCTGTCTGCTTGCTTAGCCGCAGCCCAAGGGGGAGAGACCCAAAAAAAGTTTGAGTTTTACATGAGCTCAATACTTATAGACTGGATATTGTGTCATAAGCCCTTCCCGGGTCTCAGATGCATCTGGGACAGGGAAGAGAATGTTTACCACAGCCACTATAGAGAAGTATGCGAACAGTTCATTATGCCATTACACACCCTTATTTTTCTGAAGGAATGCGACTGCTTGTCGGAGGGGGCCATGAAAGTAATATAAGAATACATAGACTATTACTTGACAGAAAATGGCACGTATTTCAGAATGTTTGGTGGCTCAAAAGCCCCTTCCCTGCTGCCAAAATACGCAACCGACTATATTGTGCATAAGGAGGCGGTCACGCAAGTTTTCATCAATGGAATAGGCAAATTCATGTTTGAACACAAGAAGACCGCTTAACCCCCTTTGCCATTCAAACTTGGAAGCTGCAGATTTGCTAAAGTGAAATAGGCTGATGAATTTGTAGCAGAATTAGAGAAATTCCATTTTGGCAGGATGCCATTCTAGAGGAGTGATTCCTGAGGTAAGGTTGCGGAGCATTGCAAAGAACATAAGGTTCACTTTGAGTATACTCATCACTTCGATAAGGAAGAATCTGTCTTCCGAAGTGCCCCTAAATTGATAGCTCTAAGAAGAATATTCAAGCCAAATATCACCACTAAAGGTGGAAAAGGGGCTGAGCGAGCCAAAGATGAGCAAGCCAGAGCTGAGGATGAGGCCAAAAGGAGATAGGAGGAGGCCCAGAAGCTAGCACAGGAAGCTGCAGGATGGATTCATAGCGAAGAAGAAGAAAAAAGAAAAGCTGCCCAAGAAGCAGCTGAGAAGGCACAAGAAGCAGCCAAAGAGGCTGAAGAAGTAGCTAGGAAAGCAGTTGAAGAAGTGAAGAGAAAGCTAGATGAGGAAATGAGAAGGCAGGAAGCAGAGGGCGAGAAGCTGACAGAGACAGGACAATCAGCTACTGAGGGGAAAACCCAAGAGACAGAAAATCCAGAGCTCCAGGATCCACAAGTGCCTGCTGCCGACACTCTTGTGGTCCCTTCGCTCAGAATAGTTCCTTTTGTCCAGGAAAAGGGCAAGGAAATCCCTGATTTCAATATGGTGTATTATGATAGGGATAACAAGAGAATAATGAAGAGGACAGAAAAAAGGGGAGAGGTAGAAGGAATGGTTGGCAAAATGATAACAGATACGGCTGTGATGATAGGAACAGACGTAGATCCAAGGCTTACCATAAGGGCCAGGACTACAATACTACATGCTTCAGAGGATAACATAGACAAGGTGATGACTAAACTGGAGTCATACAAGAAATATTCTGAGCAGCTGAAGGATACCCTGAAGAGAGAAAGAGAGGAGGGAATTAAGTTAAAGCAGAAATTTGAGCACATACAGAGGGATATGAGGACTGCTGCAGCCGAATTGCAAGTTCTACGTGAAGAGAGACAGGCTCAGGAGGCTACATAAGAACACCTTGAGCAAGTGCAAGAAGAAGAACAAGAGTTGAAGAAGGAAAAGGAGCAGTTGCTGCGAAAGGTGGGGGACCTAGAAGAACAGATGAAGATCCTTGAGCAAGCAAATGATTTTCATTGCCAGGAACTGACAAAGCAACATCAATAGCGGCTTGCCTCTCTGACTGCTGATCTGGAGGTAGCAAAGGAACAGCAAGTAAATCTGCAGCCTTTCAAGGAATATATCCTGGCTCAGAAAGCTAAAATGCTACAGCTGCAGACCACTCTGGAGGAAGAAAGGTGCAAAGTCCTTCAGATTGACAGCAGGCTAGAAGAGATCATGGAAACTTCCTCATACTTCGTTGATCGATCTCAGGATGTTCTTGAGGTTTTGAGTGCCAGAATGGTGAGGCCGAGACTCCAGAAGGGCTTCCAGCAAAAGACCATCAAGCCCTCAAGAGAGATCACAACCTAGTAGAGTTCGCCATCAGTACTGCAGAAGACTTCAAGAAGGCTATAAAAAAGACGCAGGGAGCATGCTCAGAATATTTCAGAAGGCTCCTGAATATGTACAACTGATGTCAAACAGAGGATGAGCATAGGCTTGAAGAGTTCCTGGACCATGAGGCCTTTGTGGAAATATTGCAGAAAAGATATCAAGATGCAGAGGCCAGAACTCAACATATTAGAACCATTGATGACCTAGTGCTGAAGAACGAGGTAGGCCATGCAGCCGTTAGCATGCAATTTCTAGAAGATCAGTTTCGGTTGAGCCCAGCAAGGATAGAAGCCATCAGGAACCAAGTTGAAAAGTTTGAAATCAGCATTTAGTTCCTGGAGCCATGCGCATTTGAAAGCATTGCTGCTGAAGTAGCAACGTGGAAAAATTTCTTAGATAGCCAGGCGGGACCCTCTTCATAAAGGACCGGTCAACTTTGTAATAATTCAATAATTCTGTAAAAGCTTTTTGAGAAGTGAGGCGTTGGGAAAACTAAAGGTTTGGAATCCCAAAGATCACTTTGGGTAGCCCAACCATTTTATCTTTTTGTATAAAAATAGGAAGCATAGAGAGAATAGGGGCTTTTTTCCCCAGTAAGACTGGTGATGAGATATTGTAAGAAGAACTACTTCCTTTTGCAATAAAAAATTACAATTTGCCTGATGAAAGAAGATCGGTGGGGTTTCAAATGTTTTGCCATGGATAGTCGGAAGATGAACTATTTTGTTTTTTCAGCATTATATCCATGAATCGTGAGATCGTTCTAACTTTACGACCTATGTCTTTGTTTAATGATTTCTGATTTATTTTATGAAATAACCACCATGAGTAATGTATGTTGATCATAAATAATTAGCTATCTGGTTGTTGAAATATCTCTCATTGTTCATGCCAGTAAAAGTAAATGTCAGCTATCTGTAATTGCTTTTATCATGTGTGCACATCCACATTACTCATATATTAATTACAAGTTGGCTCCCCAGGATAGATAGATAGATAGATAGATAGATAGATAGATAGGTAATTAGTTAGTTAATTGATTTACTTCACGACTGCATATGTGATTTAGGTGTTTGTGAACCTAAGACGAGAGGTAAGAACCTGCGTAGCACATTGTGCAGTTCCTTACATCTGTATCACCCTGCATTGTTAGTTAGGCATTCGCATTGCATACATTAAGTCAAAAATACAAAAAACTCGGTGGACCAGGCCGCAACCGGTAAACTCTTTGTTTTGTTACCTTAACCTACGGTAGCCGGACCGCAAACCGGACGGATTCCCTACTCCAAACAGTCAACGGGCTAGTTGGAAACGTTGATTGGGGAGAATCCTTTACTGTTGCCTCCTACGAATTTCCAGGCCTCAACAACTTCTTTGGGGAAGAATGGATAAGGAATTTGGGATCGATCACCATCATGGATTTCAAGGAACTATCTATAAGATTTTCTAAGGTAGGGCACATGGGATCCTTTAAGTATGATAAGGCCTACTATATTTTATCATTAAGAATATTTATAATAGATCTTTTAATAGTATTGATATCTTGAAGGAAAACCTCCTCCAATATTCCTTAATAATTTAACCAAGATATTGTATCTCTAGTCCACTGTCTTATGAGTCTTAGTAATTATTAGTAATAAATAGAAACATAAATACTTTGATATATATTTTCCATGATTCTATATTATATGAAAAGTTGGCATTTTCATATTTTTATAAATATAGACAAAACTAAATAATTTCATAAAGTAATAAAACCATATGACTTCTAAAAATATTATAAATTTAGTTTCATGTTCAACCATTAAAAAAACCCACAATTTACGATTTTTTTATATTCAAAGTTACAATAAAAAAAAATTGCAATATATATAT
>LPNX010988801.1:755071-777521 GCA_001517045.1 Pseudotsuga menziesii
TAGAAATAAGAAAGTTATTTATTGTAAAAAATAAGTTTAATTTCAATTCATAAAATTTACTATCTTTTTATAGACCTAATTGTTAAGAACATGCGTTTCCTCTTAAAATAAAGTCCTCCCATTTTATACTTTCATAAGTACAAAAAAGATATAAAATTTTTAGAAGTAATGACATCATTGTTTTTATATTAATTAGAATGATGTTTTAATTAACACGTTATCTCTAATAATCGTGTTGCTTCATAATTATTGCCAGATATTGTAGATAAAAAAAGTATATTATATGTTTTGTTGATTTTAGAAAATCTTTGAATTTCTACCTAAAACAAAGCTACAAAAAGAAAAAAAAATAGTTATCTCTCCCAAGTCCCATAGTGGTGTGATTAGGCTCTATGAAAAGGTTATTGCTAAGATAAATTGTAATTATGAATGGTTTATGTATATCAATTGTAATATCAATGTTAAGTATGGATGCCCCTTTCTTGTACTCTTTTTGGCATATGTATTGATAAAAGTGAAAAATGTTTAAAGAGGATTGGTGCATTGGTATTAACAAGGTCAAACTTGTTGTTGTCTTCTAGTTTTACATTGTTGCCAAAGTATGTAAATGCTAAAAGGCTCCTAAATAGATTCCCAAACCATGAATTTTATAGAGATCTTGGTTTGTTTACCATGGCGGTTAGAATTTTTTTTATAGTTACCACACATGAAACTATCCTTCATGTATGAAAGAAACCCAAAGGAAGGCTCATGTTACAACTTATCAAGAAATGTTGCAAGAGAAGACAATGCACTATGAAGCTAGCCAAGAAGTAGTCATTTGCAAACTAAAAGCCTCTATAAGTGATGCATATGTAATGATGGCAAGAAGGAAGCAATCTATGTGGGTTGAGGTGGAAAGGTATATGCTTTGCACTGTAATTCTAGAACATACAATTGAAGGAAACCCCTTACCTATTAGTTATAAGTTATAACCAAAAGTTTCAAAAGGTAGCATGTGGGGGAGTTGTGTTTGTCGATAGGTTGCAATGCAATGTAACATAACTGTCAATTTTTCCTTGATGCTCATGTAGACTCTATTTGCAAGGCACTAGCTATTGCATTTAGAGATATATAAAGAATAGAGTTGGATGACTTGTTTGTCAAGTCCCCTTGGTAGACTCAAAAATGAATATGGTCTTGAGATGGAAAATATGCACCTAAGCTCATATGGGAAATAAAAATGGTTGTGGTGGTGTTGATTCTAATATATGTTATTATTGTTGAACATTATCACTTGCACTACACAGGATGAAGCCATATGCTTTGTCTTTTTTGGTATTTTCATGAATAACAATAGATAAGGGAGTAGATATGTACTTGAAGTTTGAACCTTTGTTATTAATTCACTAATTATGCATGGAAGTTGTCAGTCATTCAAAGGGTGATGTCACCTAGACAAAGGGATTCCTGAAATATGTCATTGTGGCTCCTAGATAGAGCACCTTGCATATATTTGACAAACTAATATAGAAAAAATCACAAGGGATAATGGTTGGATTGGCATTAGAGCCCTGTTTATATTGAGCCTGCCCTGCCACTTTGAACATACTTTGAGAAATTCTGGAGATTTTTTGGAATGATCAAGGGCTATATTATCTCCCTCAACAATAGAGCAAACATTATCTTAGGCTTGGGACAATTCTATGAGTCAAGCATTAATTTTGGGTAGTCTTGGGAGGAAGATCAGTGGAAAAGAGGGCTTGAAATTCAGTTCTGAGTATGAACAACAACAAAGGAAGCAATATGTCAAGATATGGGTGCATTTTGAGGAATTATGAGCACAACTCCCACCACTCAGTAGTAGTAGTAATAATGGGAATTTCTCATCCCTCAAACAACCTTAATATCTCTTCTAGGCATCTTTTGGGTTCATTTTAGACCCTAGGGCCTATATATGAATTTTGAGCATGTCTGTGGTACATTTTAGGCCTCAAAAGGCAATTCTGGGCATATATGACCCTAAAACCACTAGGAAACAACAATCTGGATGATTTCTAGTTAGTAAGAAGTAGGTTTGACAGTAAAAAAAGGCATGAAAATCATCCCTAGAAGCAGTTCTCTACTTAGTACATTCCTATAGCAGCAATGTGGGCCCTTGCAGTAGCCCTAACCTTCAATTTAGGGTAAGTTTGGGTGTATCTTAGCCCTTGAAACCAAATTCTGGGTGCATAAGTAGTGATCATGTAGCTCATCTATCAGGTCTGGGTAGTTTTTGGAGGTTATAACAATGTTAAAATTGTTAAAACTCAGATCTGGGTGCAATATAAACATCTTCCCTAAGTGGGCAGCCCAAAAAAACAATATTCTATTATTATTGGTGTTAAATACTAAAGTACCAAACAACTTGATAAGGTACCAGATATGGTAGTGCCCTATGCAACAGTAGCTTTAGAAGAATTAAATGTTGCAATCAATGTTGGAAAGAGATTATTCTCAGTCATAAATTTGGAGATTTTGAAGCCCTGTCTTAGTAGGGCAGAGAAGACTGTGAGGGCACTTTCAATATGCATGTAAAAATATCAGTCTTTGGACATAAGTCAGTATCCCTATGTTCTTTAAGTATTCTATCCATGAGCTAAATCCTGAGATGTTGGTTTGTGCCAACCGTTGCCCTTGTCTACTCACTAAATTTTTTTTACATCAAATCATTGGATAGTGTTCTATCCACTTGCTTTATAGTGAGTAATCTATGTGATTTATCGCACTCATTGGAGCCCTATTCTTGAGTTTTACCCTTTGGAAAACACTCTTGTAGCTACTATTGCATGGATTTTATGGATGATGTTCCCATTGGTGTCTTGGTTTGGGGTCCATTGGGCTTGTTCTTAGACATTTATTACTTGACTTAAGGAGATCATGAAGGCCTATTCATCTTGGATAACTCTCTTGGATGCTTGGACAACTTTGTCAAGGAACACTCTTGTTGAAGGTGGCTTGTGGTTGCATTGTGGACACATTCCCTTTGAATAATCCCTTAGAGCTTTGGAAGTCATCATGTGGACATTGCTTGAAGGGATCTTTCCTTAAATAAGTTGTGGGGATTTCTATGTATACATCCTTGAGAAGTGAACCCTTTTGAAGGGGATTTGGAAATTGCTTGGTGGGCAGCTTTGGTGGGCTAAGTTTCCTTGTGGACATCTGTTGGGGATTTGTTGGCTATTGGTGGACATTTCTCATAAAATAGTTCTCCTTTTGAAATGGCCTTTGGAGGACATCCTCCTATGCAGATAGGAGTTACTACCATTATCCACCATGCAGTATGGTGTCCTTCCTTTTATTGAATTCCTGCAACATGCATCTTATGGATCCCTTATAATATTGTCTCACAACTAAAAGTGCTCCTCACAATACCACAAATATTAAAAATATACTGCACAATGACATACATTAAAGTCTCCTCCTGTTATACCACACATATTAAAAATACACTACCCAATGACATACATTAAAGGCTTCTCTTGCTTATTATCTCGGTAGTACTAACAACAAAATGATTGAGACTCTTCCTTTCCACACTATCTAACTTACATGGTATTTGTCTATTTGACCATTTTATATTTTCTATAATTCAAATAAAATATATCTAAAAATATCAAAATGATTGACTATAATTGTTGTTTGATGGAAAATCATCTTACCATTAACACATATACAAATCTTTGAGTCAGAGTGTCATTTAACAGTTTTCTATTTAGTTCTTTAAAATTTCCTTTTCAACAAACTTTTAATGGCCAAAACACATGATCTTTTGGCTACATATTGCTAATTCAAGGGCCCTTAAAATACTCAAGATTTCATAGAATTGGGTGTCCTACAATTAGGGGAACTTCAGCACAATTCATCATGAGGCCTTCTCAAGTGACAACATTAGGTATTCAAATGCCTCCAGGAGCTAATACTTCATGAATCACAATATATCATGACAGAATTCTACTAGCACATTTATAACGTCATTTTTAAACTATCCAAGTGACTTTATGAAATAGAACACTATATAACATCCAATTGGTACGTATTACATCAAAAGGATTTCTGGCTATATAATTTAAAGGTTTCCAATATTGACCTACAAAATATTTTCAGTACAATGGGTTATCCAAATGACATCTATTTATCTTGTATAGTTTCCTCATCTTGTAGCCATAGTTGTTTGAAATAATGTTACAAGGCTCATAACTTAAACCCACCATTTTGTACACTTGAAATAAATCGCTCAAAAAATGGTTTTTCCATCTTGTCCAAGACAAACTCACATGTTAATTAAGTTTGACTCGGTCAATGCAAGTTTGAGTTGGCCAATGGGAGTTTGAATCATGAGTTCAAGTATGAATCATTCAACTGAGTCCAACTTGTCTCAAAGACCTACAATAACCCTCATCTAATGCGATTTTGGTCATTTTTACTCCCGCTGAGTGACTTTGTTCTATGAAACAGACCAAAAGAAGGTTGCATTTGTTGCATCTAGGGCATCAAAATAGTGGAATTATTTTGACTCCACAAACTTCATACCGGTTACAGAGGACTGTTACAACATTGTTTGACGCTCTGAGGTACCTCTACAATTTTTTTCCAGCTTTATTTTCTACCATTAATTGTTTAGGGTTAAAGAATCATCGTTTATAGGGGTTTTTAAAGCATTTTTAGGTACTTAAACTATTACTTAAGGGGGGGGGGTTCCCTGTTGTTGGTTTTTCATGTTCAACATTCAAGGATGTTAGCAACTTGGCCTTTTCCTATCCACTTTTCTTCCCAAACACCTGTAGCCTTCTTAAATAGTGAAAAATCCAAGGGAGAAAGACTTTTCTTCAATTTACTGTAAAAATATTCCAGGAACAGTTGGTCTTAGATCTAAATTTTTCCATATTACTTGTAGACTTGTAGTGGTAGCATACATAGACTAAAATACCACCTTACCCAAATTCCATGCCATAAATTAAGATTTGCAAGGGTGTTGATAAAGATGTTAAACACCAATCCAACTTGGCCATTGAGGCCCTCAATGAGGTTAAAAGCAAGAATGCGAGAATAAATGAAAAAATGTCATCCCTCGCAGCTGGCCAAAATTCTCCTAATATCCCCCTATTTCCTCCCTCTATTGATTCCACAATCCTTTGTCCAAGTTTCCAACCACTCAACAAAGTCATTGTCAAAGCTAATGTCGCCCCATCCTTGTATTCTTACAAACCTTAGTTGTGAGGGTGGAAATATAAACACTTTTTGTTTCTCCCCACACTCAACCTAATTCTCAAATTAACTTGGATGGCACAACTTTTACATCAAAGTAACTTTAACACCCATAAAATAATAAATGTGAGATCTTTTTCAATCTCCAAAGTGATAAATATGATGGTAAATGATATAACTCAATTTTACAGTTATATTTAAATATGATATTCTTGTAAATAATAAAAGCATAAGTTCAAGCATTCCATACATGGTACTTGGGACTGAGTACATTTACATTCCATAAACTAAGTAACGTACTATCCTTCAAACCATACAATGTTGGATTTTGATGGGTATTTTTGCTAGTAAAATAAAGTGTATGCCCACTGTATTTTTCTCATAATCAAACAAAACAAATAAATTATAAAAACATCTGATTATATTGTAACTGATGGGTGTATTGTTTTCCAAATTTCTACCTTGAAACTGTTGTTTAGGATGGGCTCTATTTGCATTCCATCCCTAAAGGTACTTAGTATTTGGAACATGGTCCATTTCCATTCCTTTGTTAACTAAACATAACATATACTATATCCATTGTTAACTAAACATATCATATTATAGCTCTTTGGTGAAGACTCTCTTCCCCGAAAAGGAGATGTCTTCCCAATCTGGTTTGTGAAACATGTGAAACACAAATATCAATTACTGGTTTCCAGAACATATACATACCAACTAATTGCATAAATTCATCCACGGTACCATGTATATCAAACTGCTGACCTTCCTATATTGGAACCCCTTTTTTCCACTATAAACCCATAAAAAAACTCAGTAGGGACATTGCTTTTAATTGTCAACATATTCGGTAGGATAGGGGTGACATTACAGAATCCTAAAAGTGTCTCGCTCTATCTGCAAATGCATGATAACAATAAATATCAGACTGAAGACTGTGTACGAGGAGTATCCACCAAAACATGATGATTGATGAAAAGACTGCCAAACCTTTAAAGTGAGTTTCCTTAATCTATACTCAACCCATCCCCTCCATAGACGTAAATCATATTGGTCAGAAGATAATTTTTGTAAGCCTCGAAGAAGGGGTAAGAATCAAAAAGAGCACTCCAATTTGATTTTTTCATCTCAATATCCTATATTGACCAACAAATGAATGCCAATGAAATATTATACATGATAATTGACTAACTAGATATCATGGAAAAGGGAATGACCATTCAACAACTACTTCACATATCTTGTTGTCCTTCTAAAACTGCTCTGTCATAACACGAAGTGTACTTGTAGATACATTGTAACAGGAGTTCATGCCTGGATATGCGTGTAAGTTTTAAACCTATGCAGAGAAGCAAAGCATATAGATTCTTTTAAGAAAAATAGAGATCACGACACATCATTCACACATAAACATAGAGATTTACCATGGAAAACCTTAACTGGGAAAACCAGAAAACCTTGGAGCCACACCTCCTATTTTCTCTTCATTATGTTATGAAATCCTCACAATACAAAATATAGGTATTCTGCAACATCCAAATACCCTAATACGTTAACCCATACTAGAAAAAGCCTCCAATCCCTTAAACGGGATTAAGTTACATATTTTTAGACAAATTCTAAAAATAGCCACAAACAACTATAAACAGCCATAAAATCTATAAATCGTTGAGCTTCAGCGTTGACATGCGCACCTTCCTTCCATATGCACATGCAAAGAATATAACATATACCCAACATTCTCCCACTTGTTGTTTCCTTTGCATAGCAATGAGTCATGTACTCATAAAATCACAGGTTCAGGGCATCAATGCCCATAGATTCTCTACACCAAGAGAACTTCTCTGTACTAACAGACTTTGTTAATGAGTCTGCAACATTTTTCACGGTGTCAACCTTCTATAACAGCACCTTCTTTTCTTCAACCATATCTCTCACAAAGTGATATTTCACGTCAATATGCTTTGTCTTAGCATGATAAGTAGGGTTCTTTTCCAGGAAGATTGCACTTTGGCTATCACAATCTAACCTTACAGCTTTCTGTACAAACCCAATACTTGAAAACAATCGTTGTGCAACCAACAACTTCTTTGATTACATGAGTGGCTTCCATGTATTTAGCTTCTATAGTTGAGAGTGCAACTACATCTTGTATTTTGCTCATCCAACTGATAGCTCCTCCAAATAGGTTAAACACATACCCACTTGTAGATCTTCTCTGATCACGAGTCTGCATCAACAAATCCATTTACATTTATTACTCTATATTGTCTAGGTATTATTTGGTGTAGAAACAATAGTTCAATGCTATAAGCAATGATTCCAAGAAGATGCACAAGAAATAGATTTTGTTACTAAGAATTCTCACAAGCATACACAGGAAAAATAGAGAGAAGAAAAGAGACTGAATCACATGAATGAAGAGATGAATATTAGTGTGTATCCTTCCATTGAATAATGATGAATAATAGTGTACATAAATAGTACATATCTCATAGGAAAATCAAATTGTATGGAAACAACTCATAAATCTCAAAAAGGCTAAAGCAAACCCCCATAGGTGGCTAAAGCACTTCCCAAATCTATCAAGGACCTCACGAGTTGGAAAAGCATGAGTGAGTTGTCAAGGAGATGGAAAAAACATGCTAATCCTAGAAAATGGAGAAAAAATAATGGAGGATGGGTTGGAAACAAAAGCTCCCAGTTTCCTAGTTGACTAGCTTTTATCTTATCCATAGAAAAGCAGGAAAAGCAGAAAAAGCAGAATCTGCTGTAAAGTCCTGTATACTAATTCTGGATGGTCAAAAGGTGGTGAAGATCAACCCAGAATTGGAAATAAATCATTTCTAGGATATAGATTGCATGTATTGACTTTAAGGTGCAAGTGGATGCCAACTAATTAAGCTAGTGGGTGAATAATTAATCAAATAATGATTAATTATTTTATCCTAAGTTGTTAGTGGGTTTAATATATTCCAACACTTGGTAGCAGATTGTATAATTTGTGGTGTCATGCAAATATCTGAAGACCCTCTTTGCAGCTGTCCAATGCTCCTTTCCTGGTTTTGACATATATCTGCTCAAAACTCTCACTGCATGAGCAATGTCTGGTCTTGTACAGACCATTGCATACATCAAAATACCAACTGCACTAGCATATGGAACCCGTCACATGTCTTCTTCTTCTTCCCGTGTCTTGGGACACTGCTCTATAGATAACTTTACAGCTACAGGAATAGGAACCTTGATCGGCTTACTTTCCTGCATGTTAAATCTTTGTAGTACTGTCTCAACATATTTTCTTTGATTTAAACTGATCATTTTTTTTGCATGATCTCTTCTTATCTCCATTCCCATAATGAATTTTGCAACACCAAGATCTTTCATATCATACTTGGAGGACAGTTGAGACTTCACCTCCTTTATAACATCTTTGTTGTTTCTAACCAACAACGTGTCATCAACATATAGAACTAGGTTAATGAAGTGATCACCAACCTGTTTGGAATATACACAGTGATCAGCTTGTCTTATCACAAACCCCAATCCAATTATGTATGTGTCAAACTTTTGGTACCACATCCTTGGAGATTTCTTTAGACCATAAAGGGACTTCTTTATTTTACATACCAACTCATTATTTCCCTTTACTATGAACCCTTCTGGTTGTTTCATGTATATTTCTTCTTCCAGATCCCCATGTAAGAATGTTGTCTCCACATCCATTTGCTTTACTTCAAGATCAAAAGTAGCAATAATAGAAAGGAGAAATCTAATAGAAGTTAATTTTACAACTGGAGAAAATATTTCACCAAAATCAATCCCCTCTACCTGAGAATATCCCTTTTCTACCAAGAGGGATTTATACTTACCCACTTTACCTTATACATTCAACTTCTTTTTAAATAACCATTTGATCCCAACATCTTTTCTCCCAGCTGGTAACTAGACTAAATTGAAAGCTTCATTTTTGTCCAAGGAATCCATTTCTTCATCCATGGCCTTTTTCCAGAGATCACTATCCTCTGAATTAACAACTTCCTTCACATTTCTAGGATCATCATCAATAATAGAGATAGCAAAATGAGAGAAAAAATAAGGAGGGGAATACCTTTCTAGTGTCCTTATTTCTCGAGGTGATCTCCTCAAAACTGGAGTATGAGGTTCTTCTTCTTCTGATTCTGCTTCTTCTATTGAGTCAGATTCCTCACCTTCTAACTTAAACTTTATTTTTTCTGGTTCCTTTTCCATTGGATTCACTTCCTATTTGGGGGCTTCTTTGACCTCTCAAAACACAACATCTTGACTCTTAAACAGTCTTCTTAGTTATACAATTCCAAAGCTTTTACCCTTTCATACCATATTTATAGCCAATAAGGATACACTTCTCAGCTTTGTTATCCAACTTGCTCCTTTTCTCCTTTGGAACATGTACATAAGCATCACAACCAAAAAATATTAGATGCTTAATAGAGGGTTTCTTACCATTCCATACCTCCTGTGGAGTTTTATCAATCAATGTTGATGTGGGTGATCAGTTTACCAAGTAACATGCCCTCTCCATTGCTTCTACCCGGGATTCTTGTCCTATCCTGGCACTGCTTAGCATGCTCCTTTCCTTTTCCATCAACGTCCTATTCATCCTCTCAGCAACTCCATCCTATTGAGGTGTGTATGGAGTAGTATTTTTCCTTGCTATACCGCACTTCTTACAAAAGTCCTCGAATTCATTCCCACACAACTCTTCACCATTATCTGTCCTCAACACCTTTATTTTCTTTTCTGACTGATTGTCTACAAGAGCCTTAAATTCTTTAAACTTGGCAAATACTTCAGATTTCTTTTGAAGGAAATAAATCCATATGTTCCTTGAGAAATCATCTATAAATGAAATATAATACACATATTTTCCTAATGATGGAACAGGAACAGGTCTAAATGCATCACTATGTGTTAATTCTAGAATTCACTTCGCTCTTGTAGCACTAGATGCAAATCTTACTCGATTTTGTTTTCAATATATGCAATGTTCACATAAATCAAAATCCAGAGTGCAATGAGTGATACCTTCAACCATACCTTTATCTTGTAATGCTCGAATTCCCTTTTCTCCGATATGCCCCAATATTTGATGCCATAGCATTGTCTTTCCTCCTAATGTAGTCAGGGTTTTGTCATCTTTACCTCCTTCCTATAGCACAACAGAATTGTTACATTCATCAATGATGGTTTTTCCCAATAGTTTGTACAGAGTTCCATACCAAAATCCCCTCATCAACACCATTGATCCTTGAACCATTTTTCAACCACCATCTCCACACACAATCCTTACACCTACAACATCCATCTTTCCGACAGATATCAAGTTTCTTGCTAGATTTGGAATGTGTAGTACTCCAGGTAGAGTTCTAATCCTTCCATCCTTCAGTTTTAGCTTGACTCTACCACATCCAATGATATTGGTTGGTAAATCATCTCCCAAGTACACATCTCCTCCATTGTACTTTTCATATTCACAGAACCACTCCCTATGAGGGGTCATATGACATGACGCAACTGAGTCAATCAGCCATGTATCACGTTCTAAAAGATTACCTGTGGAAGATAGGTACATATCCCCTCCTTCTTCTAAGGAGTTCTTCGCCTGTATGGAAGGGGTATCCTCATATCCCTTTTCTTTCTCAACATTCTAAGATTTGCAATCCTTTTTATATTGCCTAGATTTATCGCATTTCCAACACTTCCTTATTCATTTTCCCAGGGATTTAGATCTACCCTTAGATTTAGATTCCCCCCCCAGATCCTTTATTTTTGTTTCTCTCTTGGGGGTGACCTCTCATAGACAAGGAATCATGCTATGATTATCCATGGTTTTTTGCCTCATCTCTTCTGATAGTAGGGATGATACAATTTCATCAAATTTTAAGGTCACCTGGCTAGAACTACCTATTGCAACAATTAGGTTGTCCCATGAATCTGACAAAGAACATAATAACGTAATACATTTATCTTCTTCATCCATTTTAATACCAACATAGGTTATCTGACTTACCATAGTATTGTAGACATTCAAATGCTCTGTTACAGTGTCATTCTCGTCCATTCTGAGGTGAAAAAACTTCTTTTACAGAAACGGCTTGTTCACAAGGGATTTTGATTGATATAAACTCCCTAGTTTTTCCCATAGATTTACTTCACTATATTCACTAGATATGTTCAACAACACAGAGTTTGATAAGCACAATTTTATTGTACTTGTCTCCATTCTTTCTAATTTATCCCAATCATCTTATGATGTTGTAGTGTGTTTCGTACTCGGATCCACAACAATCCACTGTTCCCGATCTACCAAAAGATCCTCCATTCTGAGCTTCCATAGCTCAAAATTATGGCCGTTAAATTTCTTGATCTCAATTCTTGAAGTGCTCACCATTCTCTTTCAATGCACAAATCAACACTGCAAAGCTCCCACTGAACCTAGGTTTACCATAGACCCGAGATCAACTAATCGTGTCGAACCCTTAGCACCAAAGGCATCCCCCTAATGCCAAAATTGAGCTTTGATACCACATGTAAGTTTTAAACCTGTGCAGAGAAGCAAATCATACATATTATTTTAAGAAAAATAGAGATCACAACACATCATTCACACATAAACACAGAGATTTACCCTGGAAACCATTAACCGAGAAAACCGAAAAACCTTGGAGCCACACCTCCTATTTTCTCTTCATTACATTATGAAATCCTCACAATACAAAATATAGGTATTCCACAACATTCAAATACCCTAATATGTTAACTTGGATTAGAAAAAGTCACCAATCCCTTAACTGGTATTAAGTTACATATTTTTAGACAAATTCTAAAAATAGCCAAAAAAATTTGCTTGCTGCGCTTGCATCGAAAATGGCCTAGCGGCCTTTTCTGTCGAAGGTGCCTTTGGGATTGTCGAGCTACAGCGATGACATGTGCACCTCCCCTCCATACGCACATGCCAAGAATATAACATATACCCAATAATGTGGGTGTTATGATGGGAATATGATGAGTCCGATCCCGAGGGGTTTTTCAAGGATCCCAAATTGGAAACCCTAACTCCTATTCCTTTATTAAACAAAACATCACAGGATTTTGCCAGCACCACTTAGTATAAACACAAAAAAAATGAGATACCAACATGCTAGGAACAACATTGGGATAAAGATGAAAAACCCAAGAAACCAACAATGCCCATTTTACACCACCTAAAAAATATGTAACATGCACAAAGTTCTAAACATCTTTCGGTTGATATTTATATTGTTAAAGTTGAGAGGCCACATAACCTATAAAGTTTACATCACTCAAGTAACTCGTGTTTGAGTATACGTCAAGTCTTTTATCCCAGAACTTCATGCATCTGAGTGTGGTGCGAAAATGCTGCAACCACAAATTGAACCAACCCAAAATAAAAGGGACTGCGTAAATGTGAACTAATCCAAGTCATATTTACAGACAAATTCATGATAAAGTAAATTATATGAATAGAATCCACCTGAACATTTGGAACAAAATGTAGTATCTATTAATTAACTCAGCAACCATTAAGACTTCTCACAGTATGTTCGTCCACATTGTACAATATTTAGTCCTGTGAAATGTCTAGGTTTTGTAGCAAAAGCCATATCACTTGGCAACTGAAAAGAATGACAAATTCATATTTAAAACAATCCAATTGACTTAGGATTAAAAGTATAATAGGATGTAAGAACCCTAAATTAATTACAGGTGCACATAATGTAAATCTCTAAATAGTATATATATATATATATATATACTTACTGCATAGTATACCTGAGAGATGAGGAAATCAAGCCACATTGGAGAAAACCATAATTGACATCAGCCCATAATGACTAAATAATCTAACAATGAAGAAGGTCCCTGAACTTGACCCACAACGCACCTGCAATTTATTTTCAAAACCTCAAATTCCCTTTCTGAACAAACTGTAGGTACTTGAGGTAATCTGCAACTAGAACTTTCATCAGTGATGTGAAATTAGGCATTAGAATCTTCTTTATATATTACCTTTTTAGTGTTAGGGTATAGTCCATTGTTTTTCCTCTGTTTTTTTTTCCATATTTTCAAGGATATGGTTTGGATTTCACTACCAGCCATATCTCATACATATCCTAGTTGTTTCTATATAGGCTATGTAATCCCAGCTACGTCCTAGTCATATCCATATAGGATATGTATCCTAGTTGTGTCCACGATTCCATACTGGATATGGATACAGAATGGAACAAAGGGGGGAGGGCATATCCATTAACTTAATCTATGAAAAAAATAGTGAGAATGTTTTTTAGCTGGCACTCTTACTTTAAAATATAAATCCTTGGGAAAAAATTACCTGAAGTTGGATAAGACTTTAAAATCAAAATTGTTGGAAAAAAATTACCTGAAGTTTGGTAAGCATCTCCATTTTCATATTCAAATCATTTCCATTATCATGGAATACATCTGCTAGACTTTCCACTGCAAAACTAGGATACTCTAGAGAAATAAGGTTCATGGGATCTATTTCTTTCTCATCTCAAAATGGTTGTTTCAATAGTTCACCAAAGAAACCAATATCACAAGCATTACTTGAATGTTGTCCATTCCTAATATGAACCATTTGTTGATCTTGAGCAAAAGTGTGATGCTCCCAAGCCCTTGAAGAAGACAATGATTCAAATCCACCTAAAAATCTTTCTCTGCTGCTTTGTGCTAAAGAAAACTTTGAATGGCCATTGGCATAACTAAGAGACATTTCACATGGAGAGATTTCTTGCCTTATGTGAAAAGAAAAGTGATTTCTTCTTTATTTTCTTTTATAGTCTCTCGTACAAATGGATTGGTTGTATTTGTATATTCAAAAGAAGATGAGCCTTCTAATGAGATACCCTCAGCACCAAGAAATGAATTTTCTTCTAAAAGAACAAATTTTGGTGTAATGTCATCAGGAAGCTGAAATTGCTGGTATTGACTTTCATTTTTAGAAGCACATGAGGTTGTGACATCACTTCCATTTAGGATATCTTTACGACAATCCCTGGATAGATTTGGCATTATCATATATTGTATGTTTGAATTGGAAGATAAAGCTCTTAGAGTGGAAGGAACAAATTCAGCTGCATTAGGATTCAATCATGTATGCATGGTAGCTATCATTCCTTGTACAGATGAGGCCATAATTTTGACCAAGATAGAAAAGAATGTTAGTGGAGCACATTGAAAGTCTCCTTGTATGTACATGATAACGATGAATCTTTGCTTGAGAAAATATTTCTGGAAATAACATCATAATTATTCTCATTGCTTCTTGATGGAGAAATTTAATGCAACAAAATAGAAGAGGCATGAGCTAAGAGAAAAAAAAACATTTCAAGTTATTCTTCCAATATCAAAAGGAATTCTTTATAGAATAATAGAAAGAATAAATGAAATATATTTTACAATTATACCATTGAGATCTTGATATTGGAAGAAATGTATTCCTGGAAGACTGAGCATAAGTACATTACAAGAGGCTTTTCAAAGTTTTCTTCAAATAACAGATATCTATGTTCATAAATCTAAACTATAGGACCATGTATAGTAAAAAACAACATAATAGGATCACCAATGCAGTAATTTTAGTGTCCTTTCCTCACTAGAGACTATTCACATTTAGCTCAATTGATTATGTGTCCCATTCGTTGTGTGATTGCACATCAAAAATGAAGAATAAACAAGAAATTAAACCTTTAAAGCATAAAAAACCGATGTGCATGCCAATAGGATTATTTTCTGAGTAACTAACAAAGTGATTTATGTGAACCATCAAGCCATCTAGCCATGGACATGATCAGAAAACCACTCTTCTAGCTCTTCTTGAGACCATAAAAAACCGAGGTGCATGCCAACCGAATCAATTGTGGAGTAACTAAAAAAATTCTTTATGTGAACCATCATGTTATCTGGCCATGGACATGAACATCAAACCAGTCTTCTAGCTCTTTTTGAGGCCATTCAACATGTAAGGCTAGTAATGACCTTATTGATATTTTTGGGAAAAAAGGAGGCAATTGTATGCAACTAAAAAATCTTATGTAGTCTAGTTGGAATGAGGACACTTGATGAGGTTTTTTTCCCAAGATACCTCCACAATGAAAGCAATTACTGCTAGCTGAAACAAGCTAATAAGTAGACATCAGTTGTTAGTAACTTAAAATGTCCATTGCAAGTAGAAAGGATCTAGTTGCATGAGAATGAATAGAAATATCAAGAAGCAATGGCTCCCAAGAAAAAATGCATAGCTTAAATTGAAGAAGAAGAGTTGAAAGACAAAACATCAATTATAATGGCAGGCATGCATAAATTATAGCCCAATTGGTTGGACCATCCTTTAAAGGCATGTTGCAAATGGGAAAGCCATGAGTTCCAATCTGGCTGAGTCCCTTGAAGTTAGTGTGTGTGTGTGTTTATTAATCCCCAAGGATTAACTCAATTGGATTGGCCATTCTTTGAAGGCATGAGTCCCTTAAGGTTAGTGGATCTTTCAGGTATAAATTGATGCTATTATCCATCTAGATATTCAAAGGAAAGAGGGAATCCCATGAATTTTTCCTTCAAATATTCATTTTCTCTTTTATATCTTCTTATAAAGATTTGCTTCCTTATTTAAAGTAATTTTTTAACAAAAACATCTCAAGTAATTACCATGGGTTCATCATGACATCTTAATAGGGTAACAGATCCCATAGTAACCAAGTGAGATAGTAGTGTTCAAGAACACCTTTAAGCAATGAAGCACATCTTTGTAATAAGATTCCAAAGATAACAATGCATTGTGTGTGAAATATGTTCATAAAATGAGTCTAGAGTATCACCAATAGATAGGTTTATGGTTTAACCTTAAAACCCCAAAGGGTGAAGTTGAAATAACCAGTAATGTGATTTAACTACATATGAATCAGTCTTAAAGGTCCAATAAACCCCTCAAGTTGGGATTACATCAAATATTTTCACATCCTCCTTTAAACATAACTTGGAGAAAATATGAAGGTTTAATTATCTCAAAACCACCCCTTAATAATAGCTTCTTATAGAAAACAACATTACTACAACATGTCTTACAAAAATTCTAAATATATCACATCTCCCATCACCCCACCCTGCTCAAAGTCTCAAACACAATTGTGCTTGGAATATTGACAACAAAAATACTTGACCATGATAAGGTACAAAAAAATAATTATGGTATTACCTATACAACACCTTCACCCAATCCTAGTCAGAACATAGTGAAGCAAATTTGTGCAACAAGGCTTACAACAAATAAGATAAGATAATTTTATTAAAGTCTTGTGAATGACCAAAACTAGGTAAATAGGATTGTGTAATACAGAAGTATCAATACAAAGGAGTGCTAAGGACACTTCAATTAAAGAAAAAGTGAAAGCAAAACTAGTATCTAATATCTAACTCCAATGGTTTCAAACCAAAAAATAAAACAATGCGCTAGGAGAGGGTACAAAATAAAAGAGACTTAGAACTCCAATTGCATGTCCCCTAAAGAAGGAGAGGGGAGGTTGTCCTTCCTCTAAAGAAAATCTCCTACTAGTCGAGGCCAAATCACATAAGGTTTTGATAGATGATTGCTTGTACGAGGATCAAATACTCTATAGTCCATGCTATGTCAACAACCGTCAAAGTAAGAACCCTAAAATCAGCACTGGGCATAAATAACCCTCAAACAACCTGAAAACCACAATAAAATGTTAGAATTTTATCATTCAAGTTAGCATTATGTTAGGATCTTTAACTGAGAGAATAACAAGTACAACAATCAAACACAAGAGACAATGAACACAATGTTTTTCCTCGAGGAAACCATAAATGGAGNGAAAGTAAAACCCCAAAATAGTAAGATGATCTCCTGTCAGTAGTATTCTCTTTCTTTCTAGCCCCAACAACTTCTTCTCCCTTAGCTATGCACTACAACTGAGTGTGAGCGACTGTGTGATAAATAGATAGGCTCACTCTCTATTTATACTAATTCCTGATTTGATAATAACTCACTAGGGCCGACTTCACTAGGAGAGTCTAATAACCCTAGGGCCCCGGAACCGTGGGGATTTTAACCCTTGATCAATAGGAGGGTTACCCACAATGACTTGACATGACTTGTTTACATTATAGAAACTCCCAATCGGAACATCGAGGCATGACATGACTCAATTACATTACAAACACTTCCCATAATAAACATCGGGGTACAATACATAATATATACAAGTGAATACATTCTGAAGTTACAATTACATCAACACTCCCTATTAACTAGGAAGGTATTCTCTCGACACAATTTATCAACACAAGTATTCTTCTCTGTATCATCTGGATCATCATCAAGTTCTCATCATCTTCAAGTCATCTTCATCTGGATCTAGATCATCATCACTGGATCTAGATCATCACTAGATCTAGATCATCTCTGCTGGATCAACATCACTAGATCTAGTTCATCACTAGATCTGGATCATCACTCGATCTAGATGATAATCACTAGATTTGGATCATTACTAGATCTATATCATCACTACTAGATCATCATCACTGGATCTGGATCATCACTGGATCTGGATCATCATCACTGGATCTACATCATTACTCGATCTAGATCATCACCACTGGATCTGGATCATCAGTCGATCTGGATCATCACTAGGTCAACATCACTGGTGCTATGTCATGATTCTTCTCATCACAAGAAGTTCTACAGAGCCAACCCTTTTTCATGTTGATTGTAAGCCTAGCCTCCATGTAGGTCTTTTTCAACGCTTATATCTGACCCTAAGTCAGAATGGCCCGCCCAACACTTACATCTGACCTTGACTCGTCAGAAAGGCATGCCCAGCACTCACATCTAACCATAAGAGGAACACATCCACTATCATTTCAGAATGGCCCAGCCCTCACATCCAACCATGGAAGGAACTTAATCCTCTCACCATGTCATAATGGCCCAACCCTTACATCTGACCATGGAAGGAACTTAATCCTCTCACCATGTTAGAATGGCACATCCCTTACATCTAACCATGGAAGGAACTTAAACCTCTCACCATGTCAGAATGGAACAACCCTTACATCTGACTTTGACTCGTCAGAAAGGCTCTCAGTCCCATATTGAGGGTTCCTAGTAACTGACCAGGTGCCTCCATTCAGAGAATGGCGACAACCCTTATATATGATCAAGTGGGAAGATATCCCTCAATCACATCAGAATGGCCCTGCAATTATATTTGATCAAGTGAGACTACATCCCACAGTCATATCAGAATGACCCTCAGTCCTAGATTGAGTATTCCTGGTAGCTGACCAGGTACCTCCATTTAGAGAATGGAAACAACCCTTATATCAGATCATGTAGGAACTAATCCTACAGTCACATCAGAATGGCTGAACAATCATATTTGACATGGAAGGAACCAATCCTCTCACCTTGACAGAATGGCTCATCCTTTGTTTCTGACCATGGAAGGAATCTAATCCTCTCACCATGTCAGAATGGCTCATGGACTCATCATTTTCCCTTGGAGGGAACCTCGATTTGGAGAACACCAAGCTTCTCCCTAAATTACTCAAACTTCACTCTAGCCAATGGCTTTGTCAACACATCAGCTATCTATTCATCTGTCACAACATATTGGAGCTTCACTACTCCTAGATGCACCATATCCCTGATATAGTGATACTTGATCTTGATATGCTTTGACTTGTCGTGGAACACCGGGTTCTTCGCCAACTTCACACAACTCTAGTTGTCGCAGTATATACAAGTAGCATCTAATTGGAGATCAAATAAATCATACAGTAGCTTCCTCATCCATACTGCCTCACAACTAGCTGAACAAGTTGTGACATAATCTGCTTCAACTGTACTCAGTGCCACACAAGATTGCTTCCTACTAAGCCAAGAGATCATACCTGATCCCATACTGAAGCAATACCCTAAAGTTCTCTTCCTATCGATGGCACTACCTGCCCAATATGAATCAACATAATTCTCCAGGTTAATCTTTTGGCTTGCTTCATACTTGAGCCCATAATCAACTGTACCCTTCAGGTACCTCAGAATATGCTTTACAACAATCAAGTAAACATGTCTCGGATCTGTCAAGAACTGGCTCAAGGTGTTCATAGCAAAGAAAATATTTGGTCTCAGGTTCGTCAATTACATCAAGGACCCAATCATCTGATGATACATTGTAGCATCAACCGCTTCTGATGAAGCATCACTTAATAGCTTTAGGTTTGATGCCATAGGTGTGGTCATGGCCTTGCAGTCCATTATCTCGAATCTGTTCAGGATCTCTAGCGTATATTTCCCTTGCCCCAGGGAAATTCCATCTGCATTCAGCCACACCTCCATGCCTATAAAATAATTCATCATACCCAAGTCCTTCATTTCAAACTCAGTAGCAAACTTCCTCTTCGTATCAGCAATCAACCCATGCATACCTGTTACAAACAGATCATCTACATATAGTAGGAGCATCACTAGGTTGCCATCTTCAACCTTGTAGTAAAGGTTGGAATCTACTTTACTCTTGGTAAATCCCAAACTGGATAGAAAGCTGTCAATTCTTCCATACCATGTCCTGGGTTCCTGTTTCAAACCGTACAGGGATTTCTTCAATCTACACACATGAGACTCCCTATTATGTGTCTCAAAACCGAGTGGTTGCTCCACATATACTTCCTCTTTCACTACACCATTCAAGAAAGTAGTCTTGACATCCATTTGGTGTATATTCCATTTCATCACTATAGCCAGAGCAAGTACTAATTTGATGGAAGTGTATCTGGCTGCAGGTGCAAAATTTTATTCATAATCTATTCCTTCTTTCTAGGAGAAGCCGTGAGCCACCAATCTTGCTTTATATTTTCCTATGTTTCTATCTGCAACATGCTTGATCTTGTAGATCCATTTGGAAGTTACAACAGACTTCCCTTCTAGTCTTGGGACAACATCCCAAACATCATTTTACATGATCGATTCATATTCTTCAATCATAGCATGCTTCCATTCTTTCCTTTCTGCCGCTACTTCATAGTTGGAAGGTTCTTTATTGATGAAATCACATAATAAGGATACATACCCTAAGCAGGACCTGGTCCTCTTTCTTTCTCTGTGATTCTCTTCTGGAGCCCCATATCTTTATGCACCTTGGATAGCTTCTTGTACCCAAGCAGGTTTCCTCTTATGAGGATTCTTCTCTTGAGGTGGATCTACATGTTCTTAAGATTCTTCTAAATCTTGATCTTCTACTTGACTTTCTTCATTCATTTTTGTGTCATGAATTATGGGTGCTTCTGTTTCTTCAGGTTCTTGAGCAGGCCTCTTTCTGGATTTGTTGTAACCTGAGTCTTTGTCAAATGTTACATCCTTGCTGATGTTGATATTCTTGAATCCTGGGAAGTATATTCTGTAATCCTTCGAGCTTTCAGATTATCCCACAAATTTACCCTTCTTTCTTGAAGGATCTAACTTTGTCTTCTTTTCTTTTGGAATGTGTATGTACACTAGACAATTGAATATTCTAAGATGGATGACTTCTGGATTCTTTCCAGAAAAGACTTCTTCAGGTGTCTTGTTTTTTAGTACTCTGTGTGGAGTACGGTTCTGTACATACACCACTGTTCTAGCAGCTTCTTCCCATATATGCATGGGAAGATCTTGATCATGAAGCATAGCCCTTGCAGCTTCCATGATCGTTTTATTCTTACATTCTGCAACTCCATTCTGTTGTGGATTATATGGAGCAGTTAACTCCCTCTTAATCCCTAAATCTTTACATAACTCTTTGAATTCATTTGATGTGAATTCTCTGCCATTATCTGACCGAAAAATCTTGATCTTCTTTTTAGTGTGGTTCTCAATCAAGGCTTTGAATTCCTTGAACTTGCTGAATACTTCATCTTTGTTCTTCATGAAGTAAATCCATGTCTTCCTAGAAAAATCATCAATAAAATAAACATAGTATACATACCCGCTTAATGAACTTGATGACATTGAACTGCATACATTAGAGTGAATTATTTTCAAGATTCTTTTTTCCTTGCTCTCGCTACTTGGAAATGTCTTCTTTGTGTTCTTTCCTTTTTCACATCCTTTGCAAACTCCATCATGTTTTTCCTGAATTTATGGAAGGCCTTCAACATATTTTCTTGCAAGTGGTAGTGCTCTATAGTGCACATCTGCAAGCCTTCTATGCCAAAGTTCATTTGGCTCTACTGTTCCATGGACCAAAGCTTGTTCTGAATGGTCCTTCAATTTGTATAGGCCTCCCTCTTGTTCCCCAATCACTACTGCATCATCAATAGTCTTCGCCTTTGGCCACATGAGAACTTGGCCATCTAAAAATGCAACCCTCATGCCTTTTGCATCTAATGAAGATATGGAGAGGAGGTTCTTCTTTATTCCTGGTACAAACAATACATCCTTCATATTCATAGACTTTCAAGAGTCTAACTTATAGGAGGATTCCCCACTACCTTTTATTGGATACTGGTAGTCATCTCCGAGTTTCACCTTGTGGGGTGGTTCATGTTCTGATAGTCTCACAAAAGACTCTTTGAATCTTGTCATACGTTTGGAAGCCCCATTGTCTATAAGACAATCATTGCTTCCATGTGTGATGTTTCCGGTGAGAGAAGAAAATAAAACATATTCTTCATCACTTGAAGAATCATCACTTTCTTGCTTGTTTCTCTTTGTGGAAGGTTCATCATCTTTTGTAGCATGATCATGATATCTTCTCTTGTTTCTTTTCTTCTTGTGAGAGTTTATTTTGTTTCTAGGAAAATATTTGGCATAGTGTCCTATTTCATCACAAGTATAACATCTGAGTTGAGTTTTCTTGGAGGAAGAGTGCTTACCTTTAGAACGATGATGATGGTCCCTTCTATTTTTCTTGGATTGAACTATGAAACACATATTTCATTAAATTTGTAATTATTTAGTCGATCTAGAATTTAGAACTTCCGCTAGATTGAGTTCTTTCAAAATGAGGAAATTCATAGACTTTGAATCCTTACATAATCTCTAGTAATATTATTTATAGTTTGTATTTAATGTTAAGTTGATTAAATTATTTTATGACATAATACCAACATTGTATTTGTTACTACAACAATTAGAAAT